>MU227235.1:1748412-1768938 GCA_018584345.1 Thuja plicata | reverse complement strand
GGCAGGTGTAAATCCAAATGCCACAACCCTTGCGGCCAACATCCTTCCAGTCTGTGTCAAAATGGGAGCTTTCAAACAGGGTATGGACATTCATCAAAAGATAATGGAAGAGGGATATTTGTTAGATGTTATAGTTGCGCAAGCTCCCTGGTAGACATGTATGTGAAATGTGGAAGGATAGAAAAGGTACGTCAACTGTTTAAAGCCAAATTCCACAACCTTTGCAAGCATCCTTCCAGCCTATGACAAAATTGGAGCTTTCGAACAAGGCATTGATATCCATCAAAGCATAACAGAGGGGGAATTTTTATCAAATATTTTATCAAAATGAGGGGTTCAAACCCTATTACAGACAATTTGTATAATGGATAAGCAATCCATGACTTTGACAAGAGTCAGGAAAACAAAATCACATTACCTAGTCAGTGTCGAATCCGCAGTGCCAATGAGCTTCCAAACAGTGCCGATGAGGTTTCGCACTGCAACCTTGAAAAGATTCATCGTGGTAATAATGAAATGAATTTTTTTTTTAAAGTTATTCTTTTGGTCGAACTTGCGACAAACACGGGCACAAATTAAAAAAAATGAAAGTTTTCTTTCTATAACGACCAACCAAATTTTTTTTATTTTTTTAAGTTATTCTTGTGGTTGAACTTGCGACGAACACGAGCACAAATTAAAAAAAAATGAAAGTTTTCCTTCTATAACGACCAACCAAAACTTTTTTATTTCATGGTCAAAAATTTTGGTGGAAAAACCATGTCAAATGTACTAGTGTTTGTACGCTAAGGTGAGGTCAGAACTATCTCCTTGTTTGTTATTTGCTCTATTTTTTTACACAAGCATGCACTCATGGTTATCTTGGCTTTGAATGCCTTGATACTAGTGTACTCTTGCAACATCAACTAGAAATGATGTTCAGGTCATCTCGGCTTTTGTACCTTGATGCTTACATTAGTTTCCCATATCTTATCCGATGAAATTCATATTCATATTCTTATGGTCACAGTGGCACCAGTAAGGATCGTATCAACTCCGATGTTCCAAAAACACTCAATGATGAAAACATTCAACTGCTAAAGCTCAGTGACTACACCTTAGGTTGCATTCGTTGCATTCATGTTAGTCTTGCATCTGCATCTGCATCTGCATAGTGATGAAATCAGCATAATAACTTTATCTCTATCCAATGTGAAGGATCTGAGATTCTAGTCGATCAATCTTCTCATCGTCAAGTGGTCATGACACCCCTTGCTAAATCAACTGTCCTGATTCTATTTTCAGGATCAAAATCAGAATCTAAATTTGACCACTCACACAACCAATAGAAATCTCTCATGCTTTTCTTCTAATCAATCCATGTATCTTACTTATTGGTCAATCTTGGTCAATGAGACCTCTCATCAAGTACAGATTTTGTCCTAACCATGTGGGACCTCTTTTTAATCAGATCAATTTCTTCGTAAATTATCTAATCAATCAAATTGTTTCTCATCACTGGGGCACCTATCCATATTTTGATTTTGCTCTCGAGGGGGCAGGATCAGGACATCAACATTCCAGTGATCACATCCTCAATCAAAACCCCATCACTTGGGGCATCTCAGCTTCATCACATCAAATCAAGTTGAGATCATCTTAAATGAAAGGAAACCTAATCGATGGTCTTATACAGTGGTGAATGCACTCGAAACTAGACAAGATTGGTCTTATACTGGGCAATCATTATTGAAACTAGATACATTGATCAAATTGGCTTCATTGCTTCAAATCAAGTCAATTTTCTTGCTAATCAAATCTCTTAATGGTAATCAGTTTCATCACTTCAAAACAAATTGGTTATTCATTCAAACCAATCAAAAAGGTTTAAGAGTTCTTGATAGATGTTTAGTTTCATCGCTTCAAATCAAACTAAGCATTCAATTTTATATCTTTTGATCGATCTTTGTCCAATCAAGCTCAAAGTCGGTCTTCTTCTTCAAAAGAATGGTTTCATCACTCCAAATCAAACTATTCTAGGTCTTCTCGCTAACAAGTCTTTGAATCGATGTGCTGATCGCACATCAATTCAAAGAGGGGAAAATGTAATCACCTAAAAATTGTCACCTAAACCCTAGACCCCCAATCTCAGCAATTAATCAAGAAATCCTAATCTTGATTAAACCTAAGTCCTAAATCAAATAGGCAATTATCAAATTCAAACTGATCTGACCTAAACCCTAGGTCCTAATCGATCATCTTACTTGATTAATTAATTGATTCCTAAAATCACATTACATTGGCAAATAAAATTTATACTATTATTTAGTTGATATTATGACATTAATTAAATAAAAATGATAAAATTGTCAATTAAATAAAAAAAGGAATTAAATTAATTATAAAAACATAAATGTGCATTCAAAATCAATTTAATTATTAAAAATGCATATGACATCATCAAA
The DNA here is from genome assembly GCA_018584345.1 of Thuja plicata. Classification (NCBI taxonomy): domain Eukaryota; kingdom Viridiplantae; phylum Streptophyta; class Pinopsida; order Cupressales; family Cupressaceae; genus Thuja; species Thuja plicata. Next base: position 1,766,494 of record MU227235.1, on the reverse strand, counting down.
TTTAGTTGACTGATTATCAAAATGGAAACAATCCAGTTCCACTCAGTTAACTGATTCTCCACTGATTATCAAAATGGAAACAATCCAATTCCACTCAGTTAACTGATTCTCCACTGATTATCATTTTGGAAACATTTCAGTTAACTATGAACTGATTTTGGAAGTTTCCAAAATAACTGATCAGTCAGTTCAGTCAACTGACTCTCTCGACCAATCGAATCACTTGCACTGGATTGTGCTTCTTCAATCAAATTTGAGCCACTCTTTTTGTGTGATCTCGACCGTCGATTCGAGAGAGATTTCTATAAAAGAGAAACTCTTTTCCCTCACAAAGGACCCCAAAATTTCTTCTAATGTTATTATGCTGCATTTTTGTCTTAGCTATCTTGCATTCTTAGCATTTATTTAATATTGTTGTTTACTTTTATTCAAGCATGCAAACATAAATTTAGAGCACACTTTCAATTTGGGTTTAAAATTGAATATCTCATATTTCAATTGGTGTTCTAAAACAAAATTCTAACTAGCTTGGATTAACAAAAATCTGCATTTGCATTTGTATTTAGATTAATTAGTAGTTTACTCTCAGCATATAGCTTTTTAAATCCTTTGTTTAGGTTAGTGTGTAGTCACTGAGCTTGCAATGATCTGAGAGAAAGCTCATACTCCTGCGTTCTAGAAGGCAATAGGTCGATTCATTCACACATGCAGGATGAATTAATCTATATTCATTTATGTATGTTATTGAAGAGCAATGACCATGTTGAAGTGTATGGCTAAATTAGAGGCCCACATTTAGCTAGCACACAAGTGACTCTAAAAGAGAGGTGAATTATCAATGTTGTCCAGTGTTTTTGTTATTATTGTTATTTCGAGGAAATAGATAGGACTGATTGCGAGGTTGTTGTTGAGATTTTTGTTGTGATAAATTGTCCTGGTTATTTTTATTGTTGTTGTTTTTGTTGTTGTTTTTATGGTTGTTGTGATTATTCTGATTGCTCTGATTAGATGCCTGGACATTTTGGACATGTTTTTTATTTGTCACTCCATCATTGATGACCCCTTTGTTCTTACTCCAAAATTTCAATTTTTCATTGTTAGAGGAAGGGGTATAATGTTTAATAGCACCTTTTTGAAAAATTCCATCTTCAATGTTCTTCCCTTTCTTAACAAGTGATTCAAAAGTATCGGGAGAATCCATTTTCACTTGGAATGACATTTCAGATACAAAATTTATAGTGAATATTTTGATCAAATGATTATCAGGTATTTTCCAAGGCATATGATTTGCAATGTGTCTCCATCTTTATAAAATGATGGAAAAGGTTTCTCTGTTCCTTTGATTTGTATTACACAAATTTCTCAATGATGCTTGATGTTCAATGTTATAAGAATATTGTGCAATGAATTTCTCTATGAGTTCGGAGAAGGTAGATATGGATCCATGAGGGAGGGCCATGAACCACTCTAAAGAAGGACCACCAAGACTGATAGTAAAGAGTCTCTTTAGATAATTCTCATTGTAGGCAACCTCTTGGCATTCAATATAATTTTTTTTAAGATGTTAGACCAGGAATCTCTCCCCTTGTATTTCTCAAATTTAGGGATCTCAAAGTTTGGAGGGAACGGTTGCATAGTGATGGACTTGTCAAACAGAGGACATATCTTGTCAAAGGATAATTCCTTCTTCCCTCCATTTTACATTCTTTATACAATATTCTTAATCTTATTGACTTGTTGAGCTAGGTTAGGATAATTGTGAGGCATGAACTATGGTCCAAAATATTGTCCACCTCCTAATTGTGAGGCCAAAAAGCTTGTCCTACAAAATCTAGGGGGAGGTGTGTAATTATAAGCTTAGGACATTTGTCGAGTAGATGCCTTCATTGCGGATGATGGGAATGTGAATTGTGATGATGAAACTAGATATTTAGATAAGGGGATGGAAGTATGCACTATGTTGAAAACATTAGCACCAACACTAGTAGAGGTGTTCAATGTGGTATGAGTACTATTATGCGCGGTCATGTTGGGAAAAAAACTATCTATTGAAGTTTTTCCCCTATCAATTGAAATGTTGGTTGAGAGGTTGATGCGGGGATTGATGTAGAAGGTCCATTGGAAGTGGAATTGCCTTTGTCTATGGATGATGTTGTATTAGAGGTTGAGGTGGTGGGCATGTTTGCAGTGACTTTAGCCTTGATGATATTGCTGACAAGGAGAGATTCATCAAAGTCGACAGGTACTATGACACTATTCTTGATAAGGTTTAGAAAAATATCTCCACTATTTTGATTAATGGCCTTCTCAACCATCTCTAAATTGTATGGATCACTAAGGAAATCATTCACTTGAGTAGGTATTTCATCTTGATCTACCAATTTTTTTTCTTCAGGGTCATCGGTGATGTCCTTATCGTGTACTTCATGGGCTTGAAAAAAGGGATGAGAAAAAGGATTCTCATCATTGTGGTTGGTGTTTGATTGCGTGTGCCTCATGTTTTTAGCTTGGGATTGAGTAACTAGCATATAATGGTAAACTCCAAAAGATGAAAGATGAAAGATGAAGGATGAATTTTGGAAGATTTGGTGATGAAGGATGAACCTAGGAGCAAGGGCTTGGACTTGGTTTGATTTTGATTTTGGATCATGATTTATTAGATTGGATTAAGTTGTTTGAATTTTATTTATTAATATTGATTGAAAAATTGGATTGGATTGGATTTAAAGGTTTTGAGATAAAAACCTAGGTGAGATAAGACCTTATGATGGTGCAAGAACAAATGATTGATTTGGATGATATATTCTTCTACTTGGAGATAGACTTATGATCCCAAGAAAAATAGTATAGGAAAAGGAAATAATTACTTGAGATAGACTAACATTGTACAAGTAACAATTAGAGTAAATGTGTTTGCTAGAAGTGAAGGTCTATGTGACACTTTTGATTAAAATCTTTCAACCTAGGAAGGATGAAGGAATGAAAAATTGGATTTTCTTTGATTGGTTTGATTATAGTCCAAGGATGATTGATTTTTTTTCCAAGAAGGAATTATGATCTTGTGATAATGTGGAGGTGATGAATTTATTCTAGGTTCAAAGGTCAACAATTAGGCTCATTTATTCATATATCTCAAAATGGATAAAGGCATGATTCACATGATTTTTGGCCATGACACATGAAACTTTATTGTTGAAGATGATAGCATAAATTATCTCAAAGTACTTGATTTCTTGATGAATTGATTTAGTTATATGTTGATAATCCTTGGATTATATATCATCTTCTTTCTTCTCTCTATAGAAATGGGGAACTAGAAGTTTCACTTTCTTAAACTTTCTTGAATCAGACATGTTTCACAAAGAGAATGTTGGTTTTGACTAGGTAGACGTGTGTTTCATAAATGTTTTGAGGGCCTCTAGGAAACTGTATTTCTAATTTTCTTGCAAGGTATGATTTCTCTTTGTCTTTAAGTAGAGATGATGGTACCAGGTTGGAGATGACAATTTGATTCCAGAGAGCTTTTTGACTATTTTGCTGAATTTTGATCAATCAAATTTTGTTTGGTCTGATTCTAAGTCAATCTTTTCAATGGAAAGAACCAGTTTTCAAGCATTCAAGACATGATAAAAAGAATAGTCATATGTCTAAAAAAAATCCATCAAGGGACAAAGAAACCTTGCAAGATCCAAGTAGTAGTGGAAATGAAGCTTATATAAAACAATGTGTCTTTGAGGTATGTCTACTCCTTGTTAAATCTTAATGAAGACAACCAAGCACAATTCCTACCCTAAGGAATTGACAGAGCTCGCAAAATTAGGAACACTTCAAGAGCTACTTAGAATACATCCATTACCAACTACACAATGGATTAACAATGTCATATTAGCCGAATCCAAATGTTCAGGAAGGCACGATATGGAGAGTGTCTTGGAGAGGTTACTATCCTGCTTGCACTTAGATTATCACACTTTTAGGGGTCAACCAAATAACTTCCACACAAAGGTTTTTATTAAGTGCATCCATTCGTAACTATCCCTTGTAGTCATATAAATAGGATTGAGGCCTATAACCCTATAATTACTTAGATAATGTAGTCTCGCACGCAGGATTGAGGCCTTGCAACCCTAAAATTATTAAGCATAAGAATAAACTCTAAGAATAGATACATTCTATGAGACTTTAATCTCAAGGAGACTTTTAATTATAGTGGGTTTGAAGAGGCTAGCATAGAGCCTTGTTCCCACTTGAGTCATCTTGAGAGATTTTTTTCTCAACTGATAGGCTCTCTAAAGGGGCAATAAAAGAAAAGGATTGACAACTTAGGAGTTTGGATTTATAGTTTTCCACTAGGGATAAGAGCATAATCTCCTATCCATGTTGTTTTATCCCAAGAACATCAAACAAGTTGTTCATTCCCAAGGTCCCTTTTGAAGTAAAATATCAAATGAGTCTAGGTTTCTGATTGTCTCATAAAGAGAAGAGCACACTCCCCTATCACTTAACAAGACACTACAAGTGAACCTTTGTTAAGATGCCTAAGAAATCAATTAACATAGTCAATGTTTATTCGTATCTCCTAGGCAACCTACAAGACACAAAGTGAGAACTCTAGTATTTTTCAAAGTATTCTAGTAATTTCCTACAAGAACAACTATTATTAGTTTGAGCTTTTTCAAATCTTTGACAAGTGATAGAAATGACCCGCACAAAGAATTCACTAAAAAACAATTTCATTAGCACAAAATATGAGCTTTTGAATTGAAAAAAAAAGTGTGTAGCAAATTTTTGAAGTGTAATCTAAATTAATAGCTTAAAAATATGAAAAGGGATATGAGTCATCTTTCCAACACTTCTTGAAATTTGAAAATCTGATATGTTTTGCAAAAGTTACAAGCATTTTTGTGAAACTACCTATTTATGGAGTTGCAAGGTAAAATGGAGCTAAGATAAGCCCCTAGGTCCCACGTGACCACAGGTAGGAAGTTGGGGGCTAAGAATTTAGCAGAGCCTTTGGTCAGCCATATGACCAGGGGTTAGAGCCTTGAATAAAAAGGCCACTAATTAAAAACTTATTAAAAAAAATAATATATATATATATATGTTATAAACTAAAAAGTACATTAACAAAAATGCAAAAAACTTAAAAATTTCTTAATGTTAAAAATGCAAGGAATAATTTTTGTTATTATTAAAAACTACAAGGGGGGGAATCCCTGCGCACAACCCGCACAGGAGCTGTGGCCGCGCTAGGGTTGCACGCTTGTGTAGGCGCTGAGACCCTTGTAGGAACTGCAGCCCGCGTAGGGGTTGCGACCTGCATAGAGGCTACAACCTGCAGCTTGTGACATGCGTGAGGCTGTGGACCCGCGCCTCTTTGTTTTTTTTTAGTTTTTTCTTATAATATATATATATATATATATAAATATAAATATATATAAATTAATATATATACTTACAATATATGAATATATGTACTTTCAAAAAAATAAAATATACCCAATTATTTTTGTTGAAAAGGAATGCTTGGTAAAGAGATAGGGAGATTTTTTTTTTTTTTAAATTTTTTACAACACTAATGACTATGCAAGAAAATAAATGATATACGTAGTGTATATACTTCCTACAAGTGAAGAGGGAGAGGCTCTATTCATAAAATTCTAGAGGGATTTCAAGGGGCTTGGATGAGGTGTATCTTATGTAAAGGCCACATAGGATACACATGGAATAAACATAGGACAGAAGAGGTGACTCATGGGAGATCCATTGGATAAAGGGATGATCATACTAGGGTAAAAGATACTCACACTTGTGTGAGAAAACTTGTGATAGTCACATGTCAATGACAAGGATTGGAGAAAGATGTGTGATGTGAGAAGGCTTAAGTTGCTCACACATGTGTGAGAAACTTTAAGGAAAAGAGGAAAGGGGAGACAACCTTGTAAGAGTTGTAAGTTTCTAAAAGGGGAAATTTTCTCACATGTGAGCAACTTTGAGAGAAGATAAAAGGGAGACAACCTTGTAAGAGTTGTAAGAGGTTAAAAAAGGAAAGAATGAAACAACTTTGTAAGAGTTGTATGAGGTCAAGAGTAGAAAGTCAGTCACATGTGAGCACCCACTTAAGTTAAAATTTTTAGGAAACACATAGATTAAGTTAATTAATCTAGGATTTAGCCAAAAGGTAGGTTTAGGAAGATGGTGATGGGTGTAGACTAGGAATCTAGGTTAGGATTTAGGATTTAATTAGATTAAATCAAGGATTAGGGATTTTCATTAAATAAGATTTAATTAAATAGGGGATTAGGATAGGCTTAGGATTTAATCAAAATAGGATTTAATTAAATCATGGGTTAAGGGGATTTGAAGGAAATGATTATTTAAATATGAGGGGTAAAGGGGTCACACGTATTTAATTTGAATTAAATACATTAAGTGGGATGCATTTTAAAAAAATTTAAATACTTTTAGAAAGAAAATGATAGTGAACTCATTTAAATAAATAAATCTAATTAAATAGGTAGATGAAAGGGATTAATACAATTAATTAAATAAATTCAATTATATGGCTAAGGGTGTTAATTAAATAAGATTTAATTAAGTAGGAGATACTAATTAAAAAAGATTTAATTAATAAGGTTAGAGGATGATTTTAGACAGCTACAGTAATAAGGATAACATGATGGTAATGCATCACAATGATATGAACGAGTGGCCATCACATTGAGCCTGAGTTACAACTCACTGCCCTATATCATACACACTCTTTCAGATCATCATTATAGATCACAACAAAATTCTCAGTTAGTTTTCAGTTGTGTGATAGTCACCAAGAAAAGCACTGTTATACTACACCAGGGACCCTGCTTTCCCTATATGTGATCATACCCTCAATTATGTCAATCCAACTATATGATTATTGACATAATTCATCAAAATCAAGATAATCCCTAAAATCAAAGTGATTTTATCACTACCTCACATTAATTACCTTGGCCCATTTAATCAAATTAATCACATTAAATTCCATGGCTAAAGTAATTAATTATAAGGCAATTAATAAATACTCTCAATTACAACTCATCACTTGCACATGAAAAGTCAATCCATGGACCAATGAGAGTTCATTCACATGGATCACTCACATGGATCAACTAAGTTTCAATCCTCTCCTCTCCTCTCCTCATGGATTGATCTAAACCCTTCATTTCTCATTCTCCTCCATAAAAGGACTAATTTTTGAGCTCAAAGGGTCCTGATTTTTAGAATTCTTAATTCACTCTTATGTTGCCAATTTGATTTCATGCTTTGATAGCTTATTAGGAAATATTTCAATTGTGCTTAAATGAATCAATGAATCATGTTTTTAGCTTGAATTGCATACTAAATCTATTCATTTTACATTTGAATCTTCTATTTTAGGATTGAATGTGTCACTGATCTACTGCCTAATCTGAGAGAAAATTCATAATTTAGATCATACTCATTCTAAATAGGAAGCAATATGTCAATTTCTTTGGTTCCTTTATGCTTTTCAATTGAATTTGATTTTTTTGATCATTGATATAATGACATAATGAAGTGTTGTGTTGGAACTTTGTAGGTACAATATTCACACATATATTTATGGTGCCCACCGTAGGGAAGAGCCCTAGATTTTTCATCTTTTTGAGTTAATTGACTGACTTTTTTGATTCTATTTCATGGGCAGATCCACATTTGGCAAAAGGGGATCACATTTGGTGTTTTGGATTGCATTTGGGAAATTAGGGATCACAGCCAGGAAATGCTTCATCGCATCTGGGGAGGATTGCATTTAGGGAATCCAGGATCATATTTGGGGTAAAGGATCAGTTTTAGGATCCTTAATCACATTCTATATTTCCTTTATCACATATAGGAAATAGGATCGCATTTAGGGAATCCCAGGGTCACATCTGCTTAGTTAATTTGCATAATTGATTGATTTGATGACTAATCAACTAAATTGGAGTATTTTTTGTCAATGTGATCATTAAGCAGCCTACAAAGTTCTTGCAGGACGTTGTTGAAGACTTCCTTGGCCAAAGAGATGGAGTACAAAATGATAAAAGCTACTAATGAGTGGTTTTGTAGGTTGCCTTTGCATAATTCAACTAAACATTGTATTTTGATTTGTAATTTTAGTAACCTAATTCAATTTCTCTCCAATTCATAATTTGAATAGAGAAGTATGTTCTTTTCCTTCATGGAAAATCAAAACCTCAAACCTCAAATTAAGTTTTGAATAGAAATTTGAGGAAAATGAACTCAATTGCTCAAATTGTTTGGTTAAATTATTTCCTAGACACATAAAATTTAGATTCAAATTTGATTCTTAATCCAACTAGAGGATTATACTCTTTTCCCAAGTGGAAATTAGAAACTCAAGATGGGGGATTAAGTGTTGAGTTTCATAATTTGAGGGAAAGAACATTGTTTTGCATGCTTGATAGAAGAAAATGACATGGATTTGAGAGTATGATATTCTTCCTCGTGAAGAATAAGAAATATAGAATCCTTAGTTTTCAATCCTCCTTAATAATTTAAACTTTAGAGGGCCTTCTAATTGAGGAAAAAATCTCCCAAGAATAACCTAAGTGAGGACAGGTGAATGCCAACCCTTCTATCTCACTATAATCAAAATGTTTCCTTGAAATTAAAATCTTAGAATACTTAATCTATTTTATCCTTGGAATTACAACTATCATTCGTTGGACATGCTTGGATGTTGTGTAGAGTGGAGCCTCTTCAATCTCACTTGCAAGACTACACTCATCTAGGTACTCATAGGGCTATACGCCTCAATTTTTCCTTGTGCAATTCTATGGAGATGGTTATGAATGGATGCCCAAAATAGAAAATTTATGATAGTGACCATCTGATTCACCCCCAAAAGGTGATAATATTTGTGCAAGGAGGATAGTAACCTCCTCAAGATACTCATCATTTTGTGCCCTCACTTGTGTTTGGAGTTGGGTAATACAACATCATGATTGGAGCCATTATGTGCTTGGCAATCACCATATTCTAATCAATATGTGAGTGTCTACCTGAGTCTATGAGAAAATAATTTCATGCTACACTAATGGTCTAGGAATAGGTGTGTTTGGTTCTTAATAAATGTGCTTGCTATGTCAAAATTGCAATGAAAATACAATCACCTCAAATGAATCAATCCTTTGACAATCACAAACATTTTCACTACCTCAAACACTATGGATATCGTTAGAAAAACCGTAGAATTGAAAAAACTTCATTATCTCCCAAACAAAGTGGAAAAATTATAAAATTTCCATTAGAAGGTCGCATTAGGGATCCTAGGTCGCATCCTATGAAAATAGGATCACATTTGGTGAACACAATCTCATCTGGTAAATCCTGGCTCACATTGGTGAACAATATTGTATTTTGGAAGAACACAATCACATCTAGTAATTTTAGGATCGCATCCCATTAGTCACATCTGGGACAAAGATTACTTACAAACATGTCAGAATTATGAACTTTGCAGTTCTGGATACCCTTGTTTCTCTTCAGTCTGGTCCTGTTGTTCTTGCTGGTCCACCTAAAGCTTTTCTTAGTCAAGTTATAAGCATACCTTTCATGCCTTTTAGGTCAGTCACTATTGATCCCAAGTCATGTTGTCTCTTTGCCAATCAAATATACTTGATTCCCAACTCACTATCAAGGAATTCTAACCCTCTGATGCTAGAATCCATCACTTTGACGCATCATACTCATAATCGCCAAACCTTGGAAAAATGCACTTGGACAATTTTGAACTCCTTTTGGCACTATTGGGACACTTTTGACAATATTGATATTGTGCTTTCATGGTTAAAACAAGAAGTAAACAATATCTAGTTGACAATTCAGAAAGATCTCCAAGATTTCTCAAATTTTATCAAGGAGAGACATCCCAAATGAACCCTCCCTTTGATCAAGACTCACCCGGAATGGATATAACTAATTGAGAATGGAGTGTTGCCTTTGATGAATATAATCAAGAAGTTAACCAAGATGAAAGAGATAGTCAAGAGGAAAGAAATCATGATCATCCTTTTTTTGACTTAGATAGTGAGGAAGACGTAACAAAAGAAGAATGTAATAAAATCAAACAAAGTTAGAAGTTTCAAAGGACCTTGGAGAAAATCATTGAAGAAGACAAGGAAAAATATTTTATCCACCTATCTTCTCTTGGAGTTAAACTTCCCAAAGACTATGATGTCGAATGATTGAAAGAAGAAGAGATACAAACATCTATCTCCATTCTCTCAAAACAACTATATCAAATGAAAATAGAGCTCACTACACTTAAAAGAGAGAAGAATAAGCCCACAAAGAAATACTCTTTTGAACACATATGTTTGTTCCCATTCAATAAGAACTTGCAAATAGCGCCTTTTCCACCAAACATGGAAAGACCAAAGTATGACAAATACTAGGAGAAATGGATCCTCACGATCATGTGAGAGAATTTTACGCATTAAGTATAGAGTTTATGCATGAACCAATGTACTTGATGAGACTATTTCTGGGAAGTTTAGGAGGGCAAGCCATGGAATGGTTTTCTAAACTAACACCTATTGTTAAAATTCTTGATTAATTGATTCAAATATTTGTCCATTACCACTCCTATAACATACAACACAATGTTACCATGATGGATCTTTATAATACTAAAAAAAAATAGGTGAATCCTTCACACACTTCTTGCAATGGTGGAGGAAGCTATTTGCAAGGTACTCTCGACAAATACCTGAATCAGAAAAGATGAAGATCTTTATAAATAACTTAGTACCTGAAATGAATTATACCCTACAAATGCAAGATTCTCCTAGTTTTGACAGAATGATTAAGAATTCCATTCGTACTGAAGAGTTTATGATAAAAAAAGGAGAAATCACACTTCATAAGGAAAAAAACTCCTCTAACAATTATAACAACAATCCTAAATAGTGGAATAAGAAAAAAAATGTTGTTAATGATGGAGTAGTGGAGGCCTAAAATACGAACGTTAAACTAACTGTGTTTAATGTTACAAACAACCTACAAGAAAACAAAGAGGCTAAGGAAACAACAACAATACCACGAATGAAAAATGATTCCAACAAGAATGGGTGTCTAGGCCTAAATGGACATTTACTCCATTGGGAGAACCTCTTGAGATGGTTTTGAAGACTCTCTTTGATAACAAAATCATTACTTTATCAGAGTCAAAACAATGGGAACTAGAGGTAAAACCAAGATGGTGGAACGATAATGAATATTGTGATTTTTACCTAATTTTCACCCTACAGGCTCAATTAGGATGATATTATATAGGAGACAAATTATTCTACAAGAAGATGCATTCAATAAGAAATACAAGTATGCTGCTACAAGAGAGTATGAGAAGACTGGAAATAGATGTTGCAGGAGAAATACAAGCTACTGAAATAAAGTGTAGCTACAGGAAGTAATAATGGGGAAAAAATAAAATACATGTTTTAAGGAATGTGTAACTTCAAATGACCATTGCCGTCAAGATATTTGAAGTTATAAATTGCTACAGGAAATGTACAGTTTTACTAGTTTTCTAATTTTTTGACTGTTACAGCCACTTTGCAGACATGGTACAAACATGTATGGACACATGAATGTATATAAATATCATACTAAAATGAAATATATATGAGTAATCTTTCATTTAGATCAAGTTTGGATTATTTTCATGGGAAAATGGAAAAGTTATGGTCATTTTAGTGACAGTACCTTGCCTAGAAATGTTTTCCAGAATCTACAACAAGAAGATAAATTTGGTATGGCTACATATGGACTTTTATGGCCCTATGAATTTGTGAGGAAGAAGATATTTATGTTAGGAACACAATTTGTTCCTTCTGGAAAAAATTATTTTGATGTTTATGGTGTCATAAAATTCATTTTTTGAAAATTGTCCTACTGCAACTTGCCCAAAAGTTTTTCCAGAATTTGACAACTTCAAGTGCCCAAATTTTATTTGTTCTCACGCATAATTATTGTAATTTAATAATGATTAATTGGTTGATATTTTAAATCAATTAATAAATTATCAAAGTTTCTTAATAAAATAAAAAAAGGAGAGCAATTAGTGTCATTAATTCAAGTGGATAAGATGCATTAATGGGCTGAAAGACTTCTTGTCAAGAAGTTGAGTTAGTTTGCGGACATGAGGAGAGTATATAGGGGGGTTGGAGAAAAATTAGGGTCAAATTTTAATTTCCCCTAAAGTTTAGAAGGCATTTATAACCAGTTGGAGCATTTTTAGGGGCAGTTTTGGCAAGTGGTTGGGTTTGTTATGATTTGGTTGGACTTTTTCATGCATTAGACTTAATTTTGGAAGAGTGGAGAGGCTTTATTTTGGGGTTTTTTTTTCTGAATTTGACCCAAAGAGGTTTGATTGAGCATTGTACTTAATGATTTTTACAACTCATGATATGAAGTTCTTAGTTATGCCAAATTCTGCACTTAGTGATTTTTCTCTATCGTTTGTGTCATTTTCTGCATTTCTATTGTAATTCATTCATTATGATATATAGAGGCTTCCTTGGAGACCATTTTGGACAATGTTTATCACCTTCTTGTTCACTTGAAAAATAGTGTATTTGTGTGATTTGATTGAATTTTAGTGAAAAGTGTCATTTTCCTTCAATTTTGTCTCACCATTTCATACCTTTTTTGTAGTTTATGTAATGTACACGTTGAAGTTTGTGTTGTGCAGATGTTATAAGCTCTCTATTGTGAAAAAATTCCTTTACCTTTATTGAGCAAACATGAATTTAGACCTTTCTACAAAATACTTATGTACATGCATGGTAAAGGAAAGATTGTGCGAGTTTAAGCATTATTTTGTGGTTTCAAGTATTAAAGTTTCTTCGGATATCATAAATTCAAAATTTAGGTACATCACCGTACATTTAGATTTTCTTTTCTGTCATCCTTCTATCCCTTTCCTTTAGAAAGTTTGTGAGTTTTAGTGAATCATCTTATAGGAACTGACCTAGAATCTGGAGGTCTCACTTCAGTTGCATGTCCCACGTTGAAGTGATTACCATGTTATGCTAGAATTGCTGAACTATTTCCATTTAGCACAGGGTGAAAATTTGAGAGCATAATAGTTTTGGCACACCCAGTGGGATAGAAGTTAGAAATAATTTTAAATTCTTGTTGTTATGATGTGTTGACAACAGGTTACTAACCTTTCAGAGGTTTTTATTAAGCACATTTGGTGACTCCAAAGTAAAATCATTTGGTTTTAGGTGGACACGTGAAGATTGGAAAAGGTATTCTTGTTTTATAGGTAGTTGTTATAATTTGCACCTTACCCAAATGTTCAGAATGCCTTAATACCATAGAAATTATGGCATATCATTTTCCATTCTATGAAGGTTCTATTTATACTTCTCCATGCCAGTCTCATCAAGATAATCACGATATTGTTTTTCCTCAAAACAACACTGTTTCAACATATTCTTGTGATATTCAGAAAACCCTGTATGAATGCCACCCACCAACCCCTGCTGAAGCATTCTGGCTACATGAATATGCATGTTTTTAGCCTGCAGAGGAGATGGGTTGCATGGAAGAAAAACAATTTTTTTATGTAGCAAGAGGAGTTTGCATATCAAGCTTATATTCATGAGAAAGAGGCGTTACTGTATCAGGAGAAATGTCACAAGAAGTACTTGGTAGAACAATATAGGTGGCATGAAGCAATCCTTTCAAAAGAGATGGAAGCATAGAAGCAAGCTTTTGAGAAAGTGTTAGTAGCGCATAAGAATTTTTTTGAAGAGTTCCATGCAAAAGAGCTAGAAAAAAAAGTTAAAACTTGAAGAGGATAATCATAAGTTACTGATAGCGCATGAAGAGTTTCATGATAAAGAGCTACAAAAACACCAAGAAAATATAGAGCTTCTAACTGCTGAAGTTATGCAGTATAAAGAAGTATAACAAATGCATATTGAAAAGGATGGGTGCAAAGAATTGGAGAAACAAGAAGCTACAATGGAGTTCTCTTATTCACTTTATAATTTTGTCAAGAAAAGAAATGAGTGGGAAGGTGATTTATTTGAGGAGCTACCCTTTTTTTTTGAAGAGGAAAACATTCCCGACTCATCTCTATCTACAGTTCCTAAACAACAGGATGATGAGATAGTTCATGAAGTTTTTTATATTGCTCAGAATATAGTCATGGTGGAAAACGATGAAGAGGATTTGGAGGAGGATCGATTTTGGTGTGATCTTGAAATTTTTTGCTTAGAGCTGGATACAAAACCATTGTCCTCAAGCATACGAGTTTGTGAGCAGCTTGATGAAATAAAGAAAGCTATCTGAAATAATTGTTTTGGACCAGCCAAATAATATCATAGCAGCAGACCAATGTCCTGAAGAAATCAATCAAAAGGCACTAATCAACAAAAAGAAGTCAAAGTTTGTGCTTTCAAGAGGCTGTCCTATCAGGTGTTTGGAAAACATGGAGTTCCATCAAGAAGAATTAGATCTGTGGGTACCTAATGTTGACCTATTAGCATATGTAGTAGCTACAAGAACGTTGCGTCTTGCTGATCCATCCCAAATTGAGAGTGTTTTCAACTAGCTTGACCAAGTAAGTGAAGTTTTTTTCAATCATGAGATATTTCAGAGAATGGTCAAGTGTATGTTATTTTTCCATCTCCTTTTGATTGTCCATAATCTTTTTGGTTATTCTAAGCTAAGGAGAATGGGAAGCTATTTTTCAAAAGTTGTAAATGGTTTTTTTTGATCAACTTTTGTGCTAGTTAGGGTAGGTTAGAGTAGAGTAGTTTTGGTTTCCCTAAGTGTCGTCAAGCACAATTAGTTTAGCTTCAGTTGTATTTTTCCTAGTTTTTAATAAGGGTTCCAATTTCAAAGGCCTTAGTACAAGAGAGAGTTTTAACTACTGTCAATATGCACCTATAGCCAAGTTTCTAATTCTAGTCATGATTGCATATTTGACTCCATGCCCAATGGACTATTTTAGGCTACTGGTCATATGTCTAGAAGGAAGAAAGCCATAAGAGGTTGCCAAAATGTTACCTAATTTTCACCCTACATGCTCAATCAGGATGATATTCTATAGGAGACAAATTATTCTACAGGAAGGTGCATTCAATAAGAAATAAAAGTATGCTGCTACAAGAGCGTATGAGAAGACTGGAAATAAATGTTGTAGGAGAAATACAAGATACTGCAATAAAGTGTAGCTACATGAAGTAATAATGGGGAAACAATAAAATACATTTTTTAGGGAATATGTAACTTCAAATGACCATTCTCGTCAAGAGATTTGAAGTTATATATTATTGTAGGAAATGTACAATTTTACTAGTTTTATGATTTTTTGACTGTTACAGCCACTTTGAAGACATGGTTAAAACCTGTATGGACACATGAATGTGGAATATCATACTAAAATTAAATATATAGTACTCTTTCATTTAAATCAAGTTTGGATTATTTTCATAAGAAACTGGAAAAGTTATGTTCATTTTAGTGACATTACCTTACCTAGAAATGTTTTCCAGAATCTATAGGAAGAAGATAAATTTGGTATGGATACATATGGACTCACATGGACCTATAAATTTGTGAGGAGGAAGATATTGATGTTAGGAACAAACTTTTTTCCTTCCAGATAAAATTAATTTTAATTTTATGGTGTCGTAAAATTCATTTTTTGAAAACTATCCTACTGCAACTTGCACAAAAGTTTTTCCAGTATTTGACATCTTCAAGTGCCCAGATTTTATTTGTTCTCACACATCATTATTGTAATTTAATAATTATTAATTGGTTGATATTGTAAATCAATTAATAAATTATTAAAGTTTCTTAATAAAATAAAAAAGGAGAGCAATTAGTGTCATTAATTCAAGTGGATAAGATGCATTAATGGGCTGAAAGACTTCTTCTCAAGAAGTTGATTTAGTTTGCAGACATGAGGAGAGTATATAGGGGGGTTGGAGAAGACTTAGGGTCAAATTTTACTTTCCCCTAAATTTTAGAAGTCATTTATAATCAGTTGGAGCATTTTTAGGGGTAGTTTTGGTGAGACATTGGGTTTGTTATGACTTGGTTGGACTTTTTCATGCATTGGACTTAATTTTGAAAGAGTGGAGAGGCTTATTTTTGGGTTTTTTTTTTTCATTTGTCCCAAAGAGTTTTTATTGATCATTGTACTTAATGATTTCTACAACTCATGATATGGAGTTCTTAGTTATACAAAATTCTACACTTAGTGATTTTTCTCTATCCTTTGTGTCATTTTCTGCATTTCTATTGTAATTCATTCATTATGATATACAAAGGATGCCTTGGAGATCATTTTGGAAAATGTTTATCACCTTCTAGTTCACTTGTAAAATAGTGTATTTGTGTGATTTGAATGAATTTTAGTGAAAAGTGTCATTTTCCTTCAATTTTGTCTTATCATTTCATACCTTTTTTGCAATTTATGTAATGTACATGTTGAAGTTTGTGCCATGCAGATGTTATATGCTCTCTAATGTGAAAAAATTCATTTACCTTTATTGAGAAAATAGGCATTTAGAACTTTCTACAAAATACTTATGTGCATGCATGGTAAAGGCAAGATTGTGTGAGTTTAAGAATTATTTTATGGTTTCAAGTGTTAAAGTTTCTTCAGATATCATAAATTCAAAATTTAGGTGCATCACCATACATTTAGATTTTCTTTTCTGTCATCCTTTTATCCCTTTCCTTCAGAAAGTTTGTGAGTTTTAGTGAAGCATCTTATAGGAACCTGCCTAGAATCTGGAGGTCTCACTTCAGTTGCATGTCCCTCGTTGAAGTGATTCCCATGTTATGCCACAATTGCTGAACTATTTCCATTCAGCACGGGGTGCAAATTTTGGAGCATAACAGTGGTTTCCTTAAAAATAAAAGACACAAGACCAATTATTGTGTCAAACTCAAGCACTTCATACACTATCTCATTGATGGAGACAAGATCAAAGTAGAAGGGCACACATCTAATGAAGATAAAACAACCTTTAATAAACCATTTACCAACTATGAAAAAGGAGAAGCCTCTAAATCAAAAGGAAATAAAGTCAACTACACCTATTCTCACAATGATAATGTGATCAATATGTTGGACATAAAAGGTGAATCAATTAATATGATCACTATCAAAGGTTTCAAGGACAAGTCAACACACTCAAATGTTGTAACTCAAAGCCAAGCCTAAATCACAATTAAAGGGATTAATTCCTCATCCAAGTAGGCAACATCATCCAAACCACCTATTGTCACAATCCCAAAACTAGCAATGTCAAGACAAATGGTTCCCACACCATTCACTAACTATAACTTGGTGGACCAATTGCAAAGAGCCCTGGCTCAAATCTCTATATTTGAGTTATTAAAGATCTCTTTAGTACATATGGAAATTCTTAAACAAGCCCTACATAAAACCAATGTTCTAAAGGACATAGATATAGACAAATTCTAGGCAATGGTCAATCACATATCAGCTCCCCATTTTTTCAGAAAAGGATGATAAATATTTGACTCATCCCCATAACCAGCCCCTGCACATTGAGGTTTTGATCCATAAACATCGTGTAAAACATGTATTGATAGATGGAGGCATGGGTTTGAATATATGCACTCTCAACCTCATCAAAGCATTGGTATTTTTAGAACACATAATTGATTCAAGGAGTAAGATAAATATTAAGGCCTATGATGAGGAGGAAAGGTCATCCAAAGGACTAGTTGTTTTACCAATAGTAATAAGACCAATAAAATGAGATGTCATCTGTCAAGTTCTTGATCTACCATTTGTCTATAACATACTACTAGGTGTATGCACCCAAAAATGGTTGCCTAGATTATGGGCCCCCATTTATCAATTTATCAAATTCATGAATCAAGGCTTTGCAACATTTTCAATTCAAATCAATTTCCTTGATCAAATCGTGATTAATTCAATTATTTCAATATTTCCTAAGGTTTGATCATTTCATCAATTATCTTATTTAATTAAAAGAAAACAATTCCT
>MU227235.1:1737008-1748362 GCA_018584345.1 Thuja plicata | reverse complement strand
CTTATCTTATTTAATTAAAATCTCTCTTAATTAAATAATATTATCTCATTTAATTAAAATATCACTTTTAATTAAATTAAATAATCTTATTTAATTAAAAGAAAATCCCTCTTTTAATTAAATAAAAGTGCCACTTAAATCCCTCTTTGTTGAAAAAGGAAATAAATTAAATAAAAATAAATAAAGTTCCTTTTTCTACACATCTTCCTAAGTGGCGGGCATTTTGCCTCTTAATCATAGCCTTTGATTTTTTCCTTTGAAGATATGAGCACATGGATCAACCAAGATTTAATCACCACCGTTGCTCATTTCTTTTTACCTCTTAATCTCTACCGTCCATTGCTCTTTAAAAGGAAACCTCTCCTTCTCATTTGGATAATAAAAAAAAATCAACACTTTTATGCTATTGTTATGCTGCAGGTTTGGAGAGCAATTTTGGAGGAGATTTTGATCACTTGAGCTTGGATATTGCAACTTCTCCCTTCTTGTCTTCTTCTTTCATGCCCCATGGCAATCTATTTAGATTAATTTTGCACTTGCATGTTAGATTAGATTCATGTTTCCTTTCATAGATTAACCTTGCTTTTGTATTTCCTTTCATAGAATAAAAATGCATTGTTATCATATAGATTAATTTCCTTTCTTGCATTGTTATCATATAGAATAGCTTTCATTTGCATGCATACTTGATGATCATAGAGACTAGCACTCTTTCCTTTCCTCTTTGAATCTCTCATTTTATGGTGTACTTGCATGGGCACAAACTAGGTCAATCTGAGGGCCTCCATTACAAACCCTTGCACTCCATGAATAGAGAGCTATGAGTCACCATTCGAGATCTCATTCTTGAGCAATCTTGGATACAATGATTCATAGAAGTGTGACATATTTTTAGTGCACCTTTTTGGTGCCCACCGTGGGGCAACCCACCTTTACATGCTGGTTTTTGTTATTTTTGGAGCTAACCCCCTTGCCTAGATTTGCTTGGAGACAGAAACCCTAGATTTTCAAAGATTTGATTATATCTCTCAAACAAATTGGAGTTTCAGTTTGAATTTTTTTTTGCAGGTTGGCGACATATCCAAGAAGATTTAGTAAACAATTCAGAATTTGCCAAGGTATTTTGCATTTTTTATAATTTTTGATAAAAAATTAATTTTTGGTGCAAATCAGCATATTTTTAGGAAATTTTTACATTTTCAAAAAGGTCTTTAAATTATACAAGGGGTCCATTCTTTGTGTTTTAAATTTGGATGCAATATCATAGCTCATTTGGTTGATTTATGAAAACTAGTCTATTTTGGGAAAATGGCTCCCTAGGGCACAAATGAAAAAATATTTTTAAAATTCTGACATTTTTGGAAAGCTCTCTATTTTTTAATAGGGGTCTCTTTTTTGCATTTAGGGTTTGGGATCCAAATTTATGTCATATAGGTCCAATCTTGTTAACTAGGTCAAAAATCAAAATTAAAAAGGGCATTTAATGATTAGCTTGCACTTATTTCTCACATGGTTCAATGCATGATGTGAGTTGTCATTTGGATTATTTGCTGGTTATTATTGATCCTAAAAATTGATTTTTAGATCTCACCCTAGGGTTTGCATAAGTTGAATATACATTGCATATCTTATTTGCTCATTTGCTTGTCTTGCTTGTTGGAGAGTTCGTGGCTTGCTTTCGTGGAAAAGCTGAACAAAAGAAACAATAAGGTAAAATATAATAAGCGTGTTTCTTTGGACTTGAGGTATTTTGTTGCATCTCTATAATATTTGGATTTTGTAAATAAAAATGAACCTCTCATGTGTTTAGCTTTAGTGTTTCTTGCTTTCATAGATTACATTTCCAATTTTTTCTCTAAAGGAATGAACCTAGATTTTCTTTCTTGCATATATGTTTCACATAGTAATTAGGCCCTATGAACACTATTTTTGGTGATCTTGAGAGACTGGGCTTCATTCTCTTGTCTTACATGTGAATCTCTTCTTGATGATAGATCCCCATGTAGGTAGGGAAGGATTTGTTATTATCTCACTTGGTTTGGTCTTCAACTTTTGACGATACTTTCTCTCTTGAGATTGGTGGTCATTGTTGTTGATATACAAACCTTGGGTGAGGTGATTTCAAATTAGTGGGTCAATTAATCTTATTTTTTATATATGGGTGAGGTGAAGAGGCTAGAGGATTATGCTCTTTTCCCTTTTGGGAGAATCAGAAACTTGGAACCGTTGAATCCAAACTAAGTCCCCATGTGGTCCATATTGTGAGTCTTCCTTGTTAGAGAGGGTTAACTGTAGTGGACACTCCCTTTATTGGGTAAACCACGTGGACAGAACCTCAAGTGGTAGTAATGAATTATTCCATGGTAGCAACAACCTCTATATAAATGTCATTGTGGAAGAAATCTCCACATATGTGGTCTCTTGTTGGGTTGTCAGATCTCCTCATTAGCTCCTGATTGATTAAATTCTTAGACTGTGTTAAAACCTCAGTGCGCCGGGATTGGATTTCACCCACTTGAGATTGCAAAAGTTGTAGAGTTGACCATTACTATGAACCATAGTGCAACCAAATTTTTATTTTCTAGGACTATGTGCGTGATTGAAAAATATTTTGAGAACATCCACAAGTAGAATCTTTAGGGAGTTGAAATACTATGACACTATTCTTATTCATGTGCAAGGTTGTTTTGTCCCTTGCTCATTGTTTGGAGACAATTTTTTGCTCAAACTTCCTGATTGCTGTCTTGTGTGCCTAATTAATGATAAAAATTTGTTAATGCATCTAGTTGGTCAATTAAAATGAACAAAAACTGAGTTATCGAGTCGAAAAACCAAATTTTTACAACTTGCTCAATTTGCTATCCTTTAATTTCCAGTCTTTCTTGGTCGATCTGGGTCAGACTAGGCCACTTGCCCCACTGTTAGAAGCTTGTTTACACTTTAGATTCTTGCATTTTGACCTCTTGAATTAGTAACCTTTGATTTCACAAGTGACTTTGCTTGGATTTGGTAAGCTAGAAACCGTCATTGTTGAAAAGACAAACCTTTATATTTTTTGATAACACACTTGGAGAGTTTTGGTAGTCTCTTGTCCATTCATTTTCATACAAATTCAATTTAAATCAATATAACTTGGGTAAATTATCCTCCTGATCCATATGTGTTAGGGTATTCACCCATTTATTGGGCACCTTTGTGGCAGTGTTGATTTATACCTCTTGCAAATTCTATCTTACCATCTCTCTTTTGGACAAGTTAATGCCTTTACTATCCTAGTTTGGTACCAACATTTCTTAAGATCATCTTATTAGCTAGTACCTTTTCTTTCATGCTAGTTACAACAGGATATCAAGTAAATCAAGGAAAATGACCTCGAGTGGTCTTCAACCAATTAACCTTAGTTCAAAATAACCAAAAACATAAGGGAAAAGAACCTATATTTGATCAATCACCTAGGAATAACTTAGAAGTTTGGTTTGATTCCAAGAGTCACCTTAGTGAGTTGGGTACACCCTTAGAATCTTCTTTATCAAATATGGATATGAGTTACACAATGAATCAACAAGAGAGGGAAGACATGGATAAACACCTTGATGACATATTTGTGAAGCATAGAGATGCTATTTCATTTGGTGGTTCTTCTTGTGACAGTCAACCAACTTCACCCCTTATCTCAACTAGATATCTGGATGAACACCAAAGAGCTGAGAGAGGTAAGAGGAAAGCTTATCAAGATGAGTTATCACAACATGAGAAGCAAGGAGATGAACTTTATGAAACTCATGTCAATGCAACCTATACCAACAACTTGTTTATAAATTCAAGACCAAGTTCACTGCTCAAAACATCTTCAAGATATATGAGTGAAAGACTTAAGAGGATTGAGCATGAAAAGAAAGCCTTCCTAGATGAACAAGCTGAAAAGGAAGAGAAATTTATACTCCTATAATTGGAGATACAAACTTTGGTGGAAATGGAAAAGAAACCATTCCAAGAGGAGAAAGATAGGCTCTTGGCTCAACAAATTAATGATCAATTTAACAACATGCATGTTAGTGGTGGAAACAACTCTCCTCCATCCACTCCTCCTAATACTCCACAAAGTAGAAGACATTCAACAACACCATCATGATCTCCTATCCCTAGAGGAAGAAAGGATTCTAGACATGATCATTATAGGAGATGAACACCTCCTAGGAACTCAAGACAACCTTCACAATGTGCTAATCATGGTTCAAAATATGGGGGTAGTAGCTTGAGTTTTGATCTCACCTCCCAAGACTTCATGAAAATGCAACAATAAACACTCTTCCAGCAGTATGTGGAGAAATATTTAGAGAAAAACAAAGACAAGTTCCTAGAGAGTTTAATCAACAAGGGTGCTAGAGTCCCCTACAACTTTGATGTGGACAAAAAGATTAAGAAGCAAGGTCCATCTCAAGCAGAGGAGATCAAACAACTTAAGAGAATGATGGAAAATATTTTAGCACCCAAGAATTCATTCTCACTTGATTCAATTTTTCCTAATCCTTTTAAAAATTTTTTTATAATGAAAGAGTTCCGTAGAAAGGTTGAGATCCCTCAATATGACAAGTATGATGGGAATGGAGATCCACATGATCACATGGGCCAATTTTATACCACAAGTTTTGAGTTCCATCAAGATTTCTCATACCTCATGAGATTGTTCCCAAGGAGTCTTAAGGGTCAAGCAATGGAATGGTTCACCAACATAACTCCTCCCGTCAGGACTTTCAAAGAGCTTGTCCATAGATTTGTTCAACACTTTGCATACAACCTTTCAAGATCTATCACCATGTTGGACTTATGAAACTTAAAGAAAAATCAAGGGGAATCCTTTGTCACTTTCTTTCAAAGGTGGAGATGACAATGCTCTCGCTACTCTAGAACCATTCCTAAAAATGAGAAGATTGACATCCTTGTTAGCAACTTGGTTCCCAAAATATGGTATGAAGTTAGGAAGATGGTTTTTGATTCCTTTGACACCATGGTTGAAAAAACATGTAGGATTGAGGATGTTTTGAAAGAACAAGGAATTTTGACCAAACATGGAAACAACAACAACAATGGTCAAAATAACAACAACTCTAACAAGGATAAAGGGAAGAATTCACACTGGAATAGGAACAAATAAGTGGTCAATGATGGATTTGTGGACTCCCCTAAAACAAAAGATCAAACCATGCTCCACTTGTCTAGTGTTTTTCAAGCCATGAAGCTCAATACATCTAATCAACAAGAGAGAAAGCCGAGATACCAAGATAGGCGTAAGAAAGAAAGATGTCAATTTTCAAAGCTTGGTGATTCATATGAGGATGTTTTGAAAACACTTATTTACAACAACCTTGCACATCCTCAAGATCCTGTGAAACATTATATACTAGATGTTAAGCCACATTGGTGGGATGAGAAGGCCTTTTGCAAGTTTCACAATGGTATTGGACATGACATTGAAAATTGCTACAAACTCAAGCATCTTATTCAAGATCTCATTGACAATGGAAAACTTAAGATAGATGGATTGAACACCAACGCCAATCATAAGGAATTCAAAGAACCATTGCCCAAGTATGAAAAGGGGGAAACCTCTAAAGCTAAGAATGGCAAGGCTGAGATCAATTACACTTACATAGATGTGGAGAATACTATCAACATGCTTGAATTTGTAGAATAAAATGACAATATGATAAGGGGTAAAAATCCATATAGTTATGATCTAGACGTGGACTCTCCTCCTCTCGTTTATGAAGAACCCATTGTGGTACTAAGGGGTCCCAACTATAGAGTGTCATCGAAAGCCCTCAATGCTTTCACATGATGTCAAGGTCCCATTTTCATTAGAGGACCCAATTTGAGTCAATAAAGTAAACCTAAGCAAGTGGCATCCAAGAATGTCACCTCAAAACCAATAGTTAATCCTATGTTGAGCTATAGTCTTGTCAATCAGTTGCAAAGAACCCCAACTCAGATTTTGATCTTTAAGCTCTTAGAGTTGTCTCCAAGACATAAGAAAGTCCTTGAGGATGCTTTGCACATGGAAAATGTCACCAACAACTTAGATTTTGATCAATTCTAGAACATGGTTAATCACATTGCTAGCCCTCATTACCGTACCTTTTCAGAGGATGATGATAAAGCTTTGAGCCATCCACAAAATCTAACTCTCCATATTGAGGTCATGATCCACATGACCTATGTTAGGTGCGTGTTGATAGATGGGGGTGCTGGGCTTAATATTTGTTCCTTTAATCTTTTGAAAGAGTTGGGTTATTCGGAAAAAGTCATAGATACCAGGAAAAGGATCACCATCAAAGCCTATGATGAGGCAGAAAGGAGTTCCAAGGGGTTGGCCATCCTTCCTGTTAGGATTGGCCCTATGGAAAAAAGATATTTTATTTCAAATAGTTGATGTTGGTCCCCTTGCGTATAATGTCTTACTCGATAGACCATGGATTCATGATATGCAAGCAGTTCCGTCTACCTATCACCAATGTGTTAAGTTACCCTATAATGGAATAGATAATTGTATACCTAGGGATAACACTTTATCTGTTAATTCAGTTTTAGTAGGAACTCATGTTCCCCTCAATAGAGAAGCAGAAGATTTTGATGCAACCTTAGCTAAATGTAAAGACAAGCTTAAGTCAATAGACCTTGGCATGGGGGGTATCAACTCAACTCCCTCACAACACTACCAGTTTTGCCTAGGTCTTATGGAAAGCCTTCACAAGAAAAGAAACCTTCCTCTTCAACTATGACTTTATTTGGCACATTTGTAGAGTCATCAGTGCCTATCCAAGATGAGAAAGAAGAGACATTTGTTAGAGATTGGATCTATGGAGAAGAGAAATACATGCACAATGAGAACTTCTCTCCCTCTCCTAAGGCTTATGGAAGAGGGTATACTTTTGTCAAATAGATGGGCTATCCAAGACATGGCCCTCTTAATCATAGATTGGATGCTAGAGCCGAACCTCTTGATCATGCTCTTTTTGGACGCAAGTCTAAGAAGCCGGTTGGCCTAGGCTTTGCGAATCATAGTAACACTACTCCTATCCTTGATAAGTCGGATAGTGAAGATGAACTAGAATACATACCTAGTTTGAAAGATCAACAAGACATGTGTGAAGATTGGGTCCCTTACACTAAACTCCTCTAGGGAGATTCATATAGTCCAGTCATTAATGCGTCAGTTACAACCTTAGAACAAGATGAATCAGATATAGAAGATATTTTCAGAGAACGTCAATGAAAGAATCTTGTTTATTTAATGGAAAGAGAAGGTGCTACCCTTGATGATACTAGACCTTCCGCATCATGATTTCCCAAACCTTAATGGTTTAAACATTCTAGTCACAAGTTCATATGAGTATGAATGTGACTCCTTCTCAGAGTCTTCCACATTTAATAGAGATATTGATGTTATTCACACTTATAGTTCTCAACTCGAGGTAGCCAATGAGTCATGTATTGGATTAGAGGATTTGAACCCATGTGTTGCCTTAGTGGATGATTCTTACCTTGTTAGGATGAATCTCAATTTGGGTAGCTTAGAAGGATACTTGATGGACTCTGACTCTTCGGTCACCAACAATAATATCATTCACATTTATAACCTTGAACCAGTCATTGACTTGCCTCTTGTTCATCTCAACCTCATTGATTGGTCCCAACGCTATCAAGAACCTGAGCTCTTAACATTCCAAAATGATTATGAGATAGCCTGTTACTTAAATGCCATTGAACCTGTAGTCTCTTCCACCAGTGAACCGGCTACCAACATGACAAAACCAGACATCAAGTACTTTAGTCACAAAATAAAAAGAAGAGAAAATCAAAAGAATAGGAGTTCTGATGATGAAAACCATTGTGTGGCAGTGTCAGAACCAAAAAAAGTAAAAATAAATGACGTATCCAAGGGTGAAAACCTCTCTAAGGCACCTAAGGATGAGGTACTTGATCGTCTCCCTAGCTACTTTCAAGATAGATCTTTAGTGCTTATTAAAATAGGTGTGTTGTTTGTTTCTCCTCATGGGTACATGATTCCTAAATCTTACAAGTTATTGTTCCCATGTATAAACAAAATTGCTGAGTATGAAGCTTTAACAAATGGACTTAAGATGGCCATAGAATGGAGAATCATAGAGTTGCACATCTATAGGGATTCACAGTTGATAATCAACCAAGTTAATGATGAATATCAAACAAAACATGAGAAAATGGTACCTTACATTAAAATGGTTGATTCCTTGAAATGCTACGTCACATTTGTCACGTTTTAGAAAATCCCTAGAGTAGAAAACAAAGCAGCTGATGCTATGGCTACACTTGCTTCACTCCTTTAGTTAGAGAAACATGAATCCAGATTTGAATTCCTAGTGGAAGAGCTACATCACACCCTATCTATGACTCCCAAGAAAGCCATATCATTTGTACCCTTGTTGGTCATGAGTCATCCTGTTATGGTGCCATTTACTCATACCTTTCTGATGGAATTATACCTAAAACCTTTAACCGATCTGAATGCAGAAATCTTACCCGAAATGCCTCTTGCCATTCCCTTATCTTTGGTGATTTGTATAGGAGGGGTTTAGATGGAACACTTCTTAGATGCTTAGAAAAGGAAGAATCCAACCAAGAGTTAGTTGACATTCATGAGGGCATCTATGGGGGACATTCCAATGGTCTTGCCATGGCTTGAAGGTTGCTTATGGTGGGGTAATATTGGCCTACAATGCAGATTGATGCAGTAGATTTTGCAAAGTCATGTGAAAAGTGTCAAAAACATGGTAACCTGATACATGCTCCAGGTAGGGAGCTCATTCCTTCTATATCTCATTGGCCATTTCAGCGCTGGGCCTTTGATCTTGTTGGACAGATTCATCCCAACTCATCAGGTGGAAACAAGTTTATTATCATTGCTACTGATTACTTCACTAAATGGGTAGAAGCTGTCCCACTTTCTGTTGCCTCAGGCAAGATAGTCTCTATATTCATTCTGAACCATATCATCTGTTGATATGGAGTGCCTTCCAAGATTATCACTGACAATGGAGGCCAGTTCAAAAATAAGGACCTTAAACAACTCTGCAAGAAATTCTAGATTAATCAACATTGGTCCTCCATTTACTTCCCACAAGGAAATGGTCAAGTAGAGGCATCAAACAAAACCATTCTTAAAATCTTACATAGAATAATCTGTAAGAATGGTAGAGATTGACACTTACAGATAAATCTAGCTTTGTGGGCCTATAGAACAAGTATTTGTACTCCTACTGGGGCTACTCCTTTTGCCCTTGCATATGGCGTTGAAGCAGTGTTACCTTTGGAGGTTGAGATTTCTTCACTTAGAGTTTCCCTCAAAGGTCTAGTTACAGATGAAGACTACCGTGCCATGAGACTTCAAGAGTTAGAACTTCTAGATGAAAAATGTCAAGCATCATTTGACCATATGAGGGTTTATCAAAAGTGTATGTCCAAAGCCTTCAACAAAATTGTTCACCCTAGAGAATTCCAAGTGGGAGATCTTGTCCTACGTGAAAGTCCTAAGAATCAACAACATAGAGATCAAAAGGGCAAATTTGAACCTAATTGGCTTGGACCTTACATTATCACAACAACTTTTGGGTCAGGTGCTTATTTAGTGTCTACAATAGAGGGAGAGAAGCTCCCTGATCCTATCAATGTCTTGCACCTAAAGAAGTTCTATCCATGATGCTCATTCTGTCTGGGGGCATCCTTTGTACATAATTATTGATCCTGAAAAAATCCAAAAAAGGATATATTGCCAAAAATTCTAAAAATTAGAAAATGTCTTGAAAAAATGATCATCTTAGTAAAAACCTAGCAATAGGCGCTTTGATGTATCTCCAAAAAAAAATTATATATTCCAAAAAATCAAAAAAATTCAAAAATTCAAAAAAAAAAGAAAAAGTGCCTTGGTGAAAACCTGGAAACAAGCACCTTGGTAGCAAAAATTCAAAAAAATTATAAAAAGAGCTGAAAAAAAAGAAGAAAAAAATGAAAAAAATGAAAGAGAAAAAATTGTAATAAAATCCAAGTTGTGAAAACCTAGAAACAGACGCTACTTGAGGCCTTTGCACCCCTATTTCTTAGCACGTGTCCATGACACTTAGCCTTTCTCCATCATGCCTTGTACTGGTTGCCTTGGTTTGGAATTGGTCTTTGTCTTTGTCTAGGGGGCATAACTGTGTTAGCTTTGGTCTCTTGGATGCGTTAGTCTTTAGGACATCTCACAAACGGTGTTTTTAAACACCACCCCAACTATATTTTTTAATATCATCCCTGACATCGAGTGTTTTTCAACACTTATCAGTTTGGTCTTACCCCGTTTTGTCATGTGGTCTTACCTGCTTGTGAGCATTCGATCCTTATCCTTGGAACTCAGTATCAGTTAACACACTTAAATTTTTAAACACAACACTAAATGCTTGAGCTATGTCATGATATTTTCTTTGTGTGCTGACTATTATTGATTTTTGTTGAGTGTCCTTGTATAATAAGTCTCTCTGGGATGCACAACTAGAGGACTTGGGACATGGAACATGTTTTTATTTGATTCCTGCTTTATGCTTCACTATTTTTGCACAACCGTTCTGCTGGTCATCCTGGCCTCTATGCCTTGATGCAAGTGTGGTTTTGCTATATTAAATTGGGTAAGCTAACATCACAGTCATATTGACCTTTATGTATTTGATGCTTATGTTAGAATCTTTCCACATTCCATTATGATATATCAAATTCATATCTTCATAGTTGCACTTGTGACTCATGATGATTGTGTGATTTTACGATGTCCGTTAATAATGGCCCAATGATGAAAATAAGTTCCTTAACATTCTCTAATGAATGATGAACACAAATTCCTATGTTATAGTTTCTCTATTGCAAGTACACCTTTGCATTTTCATGTAGCTTGCATTGTTAGACCTCATGTTAGTTTGCGTTATGAGTTTGTGAGGGTTTTCCTTCATCTTTCTTGTGGACTTTAATCAACTGTGATCACGTTCTGATCTTCATTTCCTTATCTTCTTTCGTGATCTCAATCAAAATTCTATATCTTAAATACTTGATTGATTTTGGGTCATTCTCTCTCTTAAGGAAAATTCTCTTTCTTCTCTCCATTTCTTTCCACCTCTTCCAAACTTCTATCTTCCATTCACTTTTTCCCCACTTATTTTCTTCCAATTCAACCTTGGGGCATAATATTTCATGCTTGATGATCTACCTTGGTTCTTTGATCCTTATATCTTTCATCTTACATCAAGAACCTTATCTTTAGTTCAATTTGATCAAATTTATCAATTTGTTGT
>MU227235.1:1716323-1736572 GCA_018584345.1 Thuja plicata | reverse complement strand
ATTCCTTTTTAATTAAATAATCTTATCTTATTTAATTAAAATCTCTCTTAATTAAATAATATTATCTCATTTA
The DNA here is from genome assembly GCA_018584345.1 of Thuja plicata. NCBI lineage: Eukaryota > Viridiplantae > Streptophyta > Pinopsida > Cupressales > Cupressaceae > Thuja > Thuja plicata. The sequence goes on along the minus strand of MU227235.1, from coordinate 1,736,499 downwards.
ATTAAAATATCCCTTTTAATTTAATTAAATAATCTTATTTAATTAAAAGAAAATTCCTCTTTTAATTAAATGAAACCCCCACTTAAATCCATCTTTGTTGAAAAAAGAAATAAATTAAATAAAAATAAATAAAGTTCCTTTTTCTACACATATTCCTAAGTGGTGGGTTTTTTGCCTCTTAATCATAGCGTTTGATTTTGCCTTTTGAAGATATGAGCACATGGATCAACCAAGATTTAATCTCCACCATTGCCCATTTCTTTTTATCTCTTAATGTCTACCGTCCATTGCTCTTTAAAAGGAAACCTCTCCTTCTCATTTGGATAATAATAAAAAATCAACACTTTTATGCTATTGTTATGTTGCAGGTTTGGAGAGCAATTTTGGGGGAGATTTTGATCACTTGAGCTTGGATATTGCAACTTCTCTCTTCTTGTCTTCTTCTTTCATGCTCCATGGCAATCCATTTAGATTAATTTTGTACTTGCATGTTAGATTAGATTCATGTTTCCTTTCATAGATTAATCTTGCATTTGTATTTCCTTTCATAGAATAATCATGCATTGTTATCATATAGATTAATTTCCTTTCTTGTATTGTTATCATATAGAAGAGATTTCATTTGCATGCATACTTGATGATCATGGAGACTAGCACTCTTTCTTTTAATCTTTGAATCTCTCATTTTATGGTGTACTTGCATAGGCACAAACTAGGTCAATATGAGGGCCTCCATTACAAACCCTTGCACTCCATGAATAGAGATCTATGAGTTACCATTCGAGATCTCATTCGTGAGCAATCTTGGATACAATGATTCATAGAAGTGTGACACATTTTTAGCACACACTAGGGAGACCCTGGATACATGAAATTCAAGCAATGCCATCTACTTATCACCAATGTATCAAATTCCCACACAATGGGGGTGGAAGTAACAATTCCTATAGATTCAAGCCACACTTGAAAACAAATCAATGCAAATAGTATGGTTCCTCACTATAGGGAAGATCCAAAAGAGTTCACAGCTAAAACCTCCAAAGACATCGTGATGAGAATATTTAGAAAAAAACATTAAAACTGGAAGAAACTAGCATTGGGGAATATAAATTGGATACAACACTATCATTGGATAACATTACCGTATCTCCAAGATCATATGGAAGACCCTGCCCATCATTTACACCTTCCACTTCAAAAGAAATATCTATTCATGAACCAACTGGTATGGTTAGAGCCACAACCTCCCAAGAAGAAGAAATGAAAGACAAAGCAGTCTTGGCATGGACATATAAAGAGGAAAAGAGAGAAAATGAAGTAAAACATGTTGAGATATCTCCCAAAAAATATGGCAAAGGTTATGACCTTCTCAAAAAAATGGGATACAAAGGGAAGGGAAATTTAGGAGATAAAGATAAGCGACTCATTGGGCCAATCCATATGGAATTCAGGGACACTAAGGACACGCCAAGATTGGGTTTCAATAGAAAATTAGAACATCCTACCTCAAGAGAAGGTCCAATATTTGATAGAGAAAGTGATGAAAAAGAAGAAGAGGCTCAAATCATACCCTGGACATTTGAAATATTACTACATATTGGTACTTAAAACCTAGAATACCAAGGAGAACGGTATGTACCTACTCATCTGAGAGAAAGATCAAAGCACCATATTGCCTTGTTGCCGCAAACAAATATCCAAGAATTATAAGAGGAAGAAGAAGAAGTGGGTAATTATCTAGAGGTTCAATAAGGAGGGTAATACCATGAAGAAGCACATTTGGAACAAGGACAAGGAAGAAGCATGGAAGAAGAAGCAAGTAGCTCAAATAGTTTGGAAGGGTTATCTTCTATGAGACAACAAAAAAGTGTACATCCTAACTGGGGGCAATTGGTGACAATTTCACATGTCCTGGATCTAACACACTTTGATCCACAAATGGCCAATAGGGTACACTAGATAACTATTGTTGAATTTCTAAATCAATCTGATTACAATATTTTAGATTCACATGACTATGAGTGGGATGATATGTCTAATTCTACCATGGATATTGAGGTAGACGCGATCCTTACATTTGCACCTTTACATGAAAGGGGATAAATTTCTAACACTACCCACAATACAAATATTGCCACAAGATTGGTTGACATGGTGATACCTAGTATATTTGATGCAGACACTGGTGTCTTAATAGGACAAGAGGAGTGCAAAAGGATATTAGACAACTTTGATAGAAGAAGGGAAAGAGAAGAAGGAGAAAGCTCAAATGTTAGGTCGCTAGAGTTAGGTTTGCATAACACTAAAAATGATGCTAATAATGATGATCTGACTCTTAATGATCTAAAAACTATAGAATCTAACTTAAAGGAACTTGTTTTAATAGTTAATAGTCTAGACACTAACGTAGTGCTATCCTTAGAACTCTTTGAATCACTATCTTTTTAAACCCTGAACTAATTGATTGGACCCAGTTAGAACCCACAACTATATTGAACTTTCCCAATGAATACACTTTGACCTGCTATATGAATGCTTTTGAACCATATGTCTATTCCACCAATGCAATGAGCGCAAATATGACAAAGGAGGATATCAAGTTTCTTAGTAAAAAATTGAAGAATAAATAGAAAAAAGAACTGATGGTGAAAACCATGTTGTGATAGTATCAGTATCTAAAAAAGTAAAAATAAAACTTATCTAATGGTGAAAACCTATCAAAGGTGCAAAAGGATGAGATTCTTGATATTCTTCCTGAGCACTTCCAAGAAAGATCTTTAGTACTAATAGAATTAACACAACTAGTCAATTTGGGAACAACTGAAGCTCCCCAATTTGTCAATCTTGCACAATCTTTATCAGAGGAAGATAAGGCATAGTTCAATGAGTTCCTTAAAGAGAAAAAGATCAATTTTTCATGGTCTTATTATGATATACCTGGATTAGACCCTGAATTAATAATGCACCATTTATCTATAGCTCCTGGAATAAAACTTATCAAGAAGAAATTAAGAAAGATGCATCCACATGCAGCATTGTTGGTAAAAGAAAAACTAGAAAAACTCTTAAAAGATGGATTCATAAGGGTCATTGCTTACGCAAGATGGATTTCTAATTTAGTCCTAGTTTCTAAAGCAGGAAAGTCTATTAGAATTTGCATAGCCTTTAGGGATCTTAACAAATCTTGTCCTAAATATGACTTTCAACTGTCGAACATTGATATGATTATAGACCTCACGAAAAGATATACAATATATTCACTCATGGATAGATTTTTGGGCTACAACCAAATAAAGATCGCCCCTAAAGACCAAGAAAGACAACATTTGTATGTGCATGGGGAACATTTTTCTAGAACGTAATGTTATTTGGGCTAAAGAATGTAAGGGCTACATATCAATGAGCTATGACAACAATATTCCATGACATTATGCATAAGAACATGGAGGATTATGTGGATGATACCTTATCCAAGTTGAAGATCAGACCAAATCACATCAAAGAGCTGAGAAAGATACTAGATAAAATAGAACAATTTCAACTAAGGCTCAATCCAAATAAATGCACATTTGGGGTCCAATCAGGAAAGCTCTTAGGATTTATTATATCAGCCAAAGGAGTTGAGGTAGACCCAAAAAAAAGTGTAAGCAATAATGGAGATGCCACCTCCTTGTAACATAAGTCAAATGAGGACTCTCCAAGGAAGACTTCAGTCAATTAGAAGATTCATGCCTCAACTAGCAGATAAAGCACAACCTTTCACGAAATTGTTACATAAATGAGTGAGTTTCAAATGGGATGAACACTATGAAAATAACTTCAAGGAATTAAAAGATTATCTATCTAATCCTCCTATCTTAATGGTGCCTATTCATGGAAAGCCACTATTACTCTATATTTCAGCTATGACTACATCGCTTGGAGTATTTCTAGCACAAGAGGATGATACCAAGAAGGAAAGAGCAATTTATTATATTAGCAGGACATTGGTGTCCTATGAACTCAACTATAGTGTAATTGAAAAGGCTTGTCTTGCAGTTATTTTTGTATCCTAAAAGTTGAGACACTACATGATTTCACATATAGTAAAACTCATTGCAAAGATTGATCCTCTCAAGTACCTCTTGAGTAAGACAAAATTAATAGGAAAGATAGAAAATGGGTCTTAATACTCAGTGAATTTGATATAGAGTATGTGGACAGAAAGGCAAGTAAAGGACAAGTGCTAGCCGATCAATTGGTTGATTCGCCATCACAGGATGCAACACCATTGATAATAGAGTTTTCAAATGAGACAATAATGCACTTAACATAACATCCATGGAAAATGTGCTTTGATGGTTATTTTACACAAAAAGGATCCAGAGAAGGGGTATTTTTTATCACTCCTCAAGTTAACAAGATACCTAAGGCATACAAAATGATGTTTCCATGCACCAACAACATCTCAGAATATGAAGCATTGGTAAACAGTCTCAAGGTATCCATTGAATGGAAAATCATCAAGTTACATATATATGGTGAGTCTCAACTCATCATCAATCAAGTAAATGGAGAATACCAAAAAATGATGAGAAGATGATGCCCTATAAGTAGATGATAGATGATTTGAAGAAGTACTTTGTGTTTATCACATTTTGACAAATTCCAAGAATAGACAATAGAGATGCAAATACAATTGCAATGCTAGAATCCATGCTACAACTGGAGGAACATCAATTTCACTATGAATTCTTGGTGGAAGAACTATCTTTTCCAGAATTTGATGCACCTTAGTCCCAAGTTATTTGTGCCCTAAATGTACAAAACCAATCTAGGTATACCAATATAAATTCCTATCTTAAAAATCAAACCTTACCCAATGGCCTATCCAGAAATGAAAAATGAGCCTTAATTAGGACATCACGTTATGTACTCATCATTACTAACTTATATAGATGTGGTCTTGATGGAACACTACTTAGATGTTTAGAACAAGAAGAGTCTAATCACACATTAAAAGAGGTCCATGAAGGTGTGTGTAGATCTCATTCAAACGGTTTTTCATTAGCTAAGAAACTTCTAAGGGTCAGGTACTATTGGCCTACAATGGAGAAAGATGCAGTTCAATATGCAAAAACATGTCAAAAATGCCAAACACATGGAAATATTATCCATGCTCCAGCCAAGGAGCTCATACCATTTATTACACATTGGCCATTCCAACAATGGGCCTTTGATCTTGTTGGATAGATCTATCCCAAATCTTCAAATGGACATAAATACATCATCATGACCACTGATTATTTCACAAAGTGGGTCGAAGTAGTGCCACTAATCAAAGCCATTAGTAAACGAGTAGCTATGTTCATCTTGAACTTCATCATCTGTAGGTATGGGATACCCTCATCTATTATAACAAACCATGGAGGGAAGTTCAAGAGCCAAGACATTGATGACCTTTCTACACAGTTTCACATTACTCAACATTGTTCTTCCATCTATTATTCTCAAGGTAATGGAAAAGCTAAGGCTTCAAATAAGAACATTCTAAAAATCCTACACAGAACTATGAGAAAATCTGGCAGAGACTAGCATTTACAATTGAATCTAGCACTATGGGCTTACAAAACAAGAATCAGAACACCAAAAGGAGCCACACCATTCTCTCTTGTCTATGGCACAGATGTAGTATTACCAATTGAAGTAGAAATCCCTTCTTTGAGAGTATATTTCAAAGGTCTTGTCACAGACGAACAATACCACATAGATAGGGTACAAGAACTAGAGATGCTGGATGAGCATAGACAACAAGTGTTTGATCACCTAAAAGTCTATCAAAAAAGGATGTAAAAAGGTTACAAAAAGAAGGTAAAGACAAGACACTTTCAAGTGGGAGATCTCATTCTTAGAGCAAATCCTAAGAATCAACCAAACAGAGAACAAGAAGGCAAGTTTGAACCCAACTGGCTGGGGCCTTTTATTATCACATCAACTTTTGGATCAGGAGCTTATAAGTTATCTACACCTGAAGGAGATGTCCTTCCTGATTCTATCAATACTCTACACTTGAAACAATTTTATGCTTAACACCTAGCTGAAGAGCTTATACAATGAAATTGATTATGAGAAAATACCAAAAACAACAAAAATTGATCTCAAGAAAGCCAAAAATAGTGAAAAAGAGAAAAAAAATAAAAAATAGTGGAAAAAGTCTTGAAAAAAGGTATTCTTGGTGAAAACCTGGCAAACAAGTGCCTTAATACTTTAAAAAAAGAGAAAAAGAGAAAAGTACAAAAAATTGAAAAACAAGAAAAAGTGCTTTGGTGAAAACATGGAAAATAGGCATGTTGGTAGAAAAAATAGAAATTTTACAAGTGGGGAAAACCTGGCAAACATGCATCACTTGTACGCATTTCTCCATCTATCAATGCACCGCTTGCACATATCCTTCATGGTAATTTTCTTGGCTTCAACTGGACTTGAACCCTTCAAGAATATACTTTCCTTTCCTGGAATATGTCTATATTTGCGTCTTAGGATAGTCATACTTCACTGGGGGCATATGTCCTAGCAATTTTAGTGGTCATCTTGGTTCTATCAATTAGAGGTTGTTGGTTTCTTTATCATCCTATGTCCTTGAAATTCTGTCATTGACATATAATAGTATTTCTTAATTCTCTCACAAAACATCATTATCACTAATACAAAAAAGGTGTTTCTTAAACACCACCTACCTTTAATAGACATCATACTAGTATTTCTCAACATTTTAATCAACTAGTGTTTCTCAACACTTTAATCAAACAATGTTTCTCAACACTCCATTGGATTGCACTTACTGATATTTTTTTATCTCACTAACTTAGACACATATATACATTGCTAAAATCTAAGCTTTAATTGATGATTTCTCTGTTATGATTGAATGATGAATCAAAGGTTTTCCTAAACACCACAACATATTTAGACTAATCTTGATTTGATCATGACTCTTCTAACATTCCAATGATGTTTCAAACTAGGGGCATGTAAGTGGTTATGATTCTTCTTTGTCTGATTATCAATTGTTGTTTTTTTATGTCTTCCGAGTTACTTCATGAAGTCTATTAAATGACAAAGAGTTGCAAGGACAGGGTGCATAATATTTTCTTGATTTTCTACTTGTGGTAATTGCTTCAATGATCCTAAAAACTTCACCTAATTTGGATTTTATGATAAGAGCTTCCAACAGGAGTGGATAGCCGCATATATCTCAATCCTTTTTATGTATAAGCTACGGTGAGGTTGAATCAATTTCCTTTTCTATTTCCAATCAACTTCAAAGTAAGGTGTACGACACATTATGTAGCCAAGGATATAAACATTAAGGGTCATTGCGGGTTACATATCTTATATTACACATAAACAAAAGATGATTCTTAAATCAAAAGGAGGTAATTAACAAGTCATCTTGGCCTCTATGCCTTGATGCTTAGGTTTTTTTTGACATTTCATCCAATTAAGGTAGTATTCTTACTTTCATGATACTTCCATGGTATCAGTGACAATTGTATTGACCGATGATGTCCATTACAAAAACACTCTATGATGATAAAATGCAAGTGTAAAAGATCAATGATAGTCCTATAGGTTTGCATTTACTTGCATATAAGTTTGCATGGTTCATTTGGAAGCATAAGTACTTGAGCTCAAAATGATTTTTGGTTTCATTCAAATCCAAGTTTGACTACTTAATCTATTTAATAATATATTCTTTCCATTTCATATCCATAGCATAACTATTTTGCATTCATTTTGGCATTCATAATCGGAAAAATAAAAAAACACAAAAAAAACACAAATCATCTAGGAGTTGTGTTTCTACATCCTAAGTGCATCCATACATATATTTGCATAAAGAAAATTTTGAAAACATACATCTGCATATTCACATAGAATCATTTTAACACATCTACATATCACCAAAAATCAAAGAGCATAAATGATGTCATCACATGAATATAATCTAAATCATCACAACGACCAAGTACATCATCAAGTGTGAATCAATCTAATCATCTATCACATGTAAAAAATATCAAAAGGAAAACAATGAACATATAAAAATCAAAAGATGTCATCCAATATAAATCAATGGATATTGGATAAAAAATATGAATGTCTAAATAGTATCAGGAGATTAGGATCAAAATATACAAAGGTATCAAATATCTGGGGTACAATGAATAATCATAGAAGGATCAATATACAGGATCATTGATAATCAAAAGCTATCAAGACCGACTCACACCCTTAGCTTGATCATGAGGGGGAGGATGTGGTGCATATTCTCATGGAGGAGGTGGCGGTGACATGGATCCCTCTGACTACTATTCTATGATTGAATACAAAGGTGCAGTAGGATAGTGCGAGCCTGAATATCTCTCTCAGATATCAACAAATCCAACTGCCTATCTCAATCTACTAGGAGTGTCTCTAGAGTGGTGATCTGAGCTCTCTCTCTCTCTCTCTCTCTCTCTCTCTCTCTCTCTCTCTCTTTGGCAGCACGGTGGCAGTGTAGCCACTACGCTGTGGCTTCACAGTTTTAAAAGCATTTTTTTTATTTTTTAAATTTATTTTTCTCCTCAAAATTTGTGCCGTACGGCCTAGGAGAGAAAAATTTGTTTTTCCAGAGGTCACTGTGATAAAAAATGATAAAATTTATATGAAAATGTAGTTTCCCAGGCCATCTGAGCATGATGGTGAGGTCAGTTTGGGCCCAAAATTCCCCAAAAAAACCTTTAGCTCCAGATTGACGATAGAAACCTTGAAAGAAATGAGATTTTCTCCTGTGAATCATTGCTTCAAAAAACACCCGAACAGGCAGCAACAGTTCGGCTGTGATACCATGTAGGATTTGAGAAAGACAAATCCACAGAATGCCAAGAATACCTGCATGTAAGAAACCTGTTACAAGAGAGGAGCAGGGAGGAGGAAGAAGCAGAACCCAGAATTACTCAAAAATGGTGAGAGAAAAATTATATTCCAAGTTATTGAAAAAAGAATTACAAGGCTCAACCTATAAAGGTGAACAAAACCCTAAAGCCTAAAAAAGCTAGGTTTCACATTAATAATTAATTATTAATTCACCTAAGAGAAAGCTTAAGAACCAAAGAGTAATAACTTAGCTAATTAAATCAACATGATTTAATTAATAAGAAAACTAAAGATTACCCTAACACTCTCGACGGGGATCACCATCTTCTCTCCAGAGCTCAAAAAATTACAAAGGGTAAAAGTGAAAATAAATGGGTAAAAAGTCATTTTTGAGGCTTATATTGACCTTTTAGGGCTAAACAAAAGTTTTGAAACATTAAATAGACTATCAGTACTCTATTTGTTCATTCTCCAATCTATCGGGAAGTAAATCCAACATGCAGGTAGCATAAATCACATCACAATACTCAAATTGTGACGGTCTCCAACAAATACAAAAATGATCTATACATATAGAAAATGATTTGCAAGATTTGAAAAATATTTTTTCAAGGTTCTTTATCGACAAACACACACCACATATCTAAAATCTTGGTGAGATATCATTTTATCTTGCTCACAAATACATTTCAAATTAGTCAAATTGGTAAAATTGTGTTTTCTCTTAACACATTTTCACTCCAACACATATTCTAACTACTTCTTATTGATCCAATCGAGTGTTCCATTGATATATCATGAATATTCACATTCTCCAAAGGGATTTTGTTACTATTTCCTTCAATTTCATTGTCGATGGGGCATGATCACACCTAAAATCAATCAATTTCTTGCTCAAAAGAAAAACTGACTTCATCATCAAAAGACTAGGGCATGACAGTTTCCTTCGATTAATTTGGGACTGTTGGATAAAAGGATTCAATGCAAAAAAGATAGATATCTATTCCTACAATCTCTCAGATATTTATCAAGATTTTAGTAGCTTTGTATTGACCTTCATTCAATCAAGTTCAAAGACAATATTATCAATTCTTGTTCAATCAAGTTTAGAATTGATATCTCTAAGCTCTCCGTAAGATTCTTACTAAACTTTGTTCGATCAAGTTAGGAGTCAGTATTATCAATTCTAGTTCAATAAAGTTCATAATTGATATCTCGAGATCAATATTCAATCGACCTTTGTTCGATCAAGTTCAAAGTTGATACTATCAGCCTTAGCTCAATCAAGTTCAAGACTGGTATCATTAGCTAAATTTTATTCAATCAAGTTTGGAATTCTCAAAACTTTCTGAAGTCAAAATCAGACATTCTTTGAATTAATGATTTACTCACACATCAATTCAAAGAGGGAAACATTTAATCACCCTAAATTGGTCTACTCTAACTAGGGACCCTATTTTCCGTAAATGTGATCATACCCTCAATTATGTCAATCCAACTATCTGATTATTGGCATAATTCATCAAAATCAAGATAATCGCTCAAATCAAAGTGATTTTATCACTACCTCACATTAATTACCTTGGCCTATTTAATCAAATCAACCTCATTAAATTTCATGGCTAAATTAATTAATTAAAAGGCAATTAATAAATACTCTCAATTACAACTCATCACTTGCACATGAAAAGTCAATCCACGGACCAAAGAGAGTTCACTCACATGGATCAACTAATTTTCAATCCTCACCTCTCCTCATGGATTGATCTCAACCCTTCATTTATCATTCTCCTCCATAAAAGGACTAATTTTTGAGCTCAAAGGGTCCTGATTTTTAGAATTCTTAATTCACTCTTATGCTGCCAATTTGATTTCATGCTTTGATAGATAATTAGCAAACATTTCAATTGTGCTTGAATGAATCAATGAATTATGTTTTTAGATTGAATTGCATACTAAATAGATTCATTTTACATTTGAATCTTCCATTTTAGGATTGAATTTATCACTGATCTAATGCATAATCTGAGAGCAAATTCATAATTTAGATCATACTCATTATAAATAGGAAGCAATATATCAATTTATTTGGTTCCTTTATGCTTTTCAATTGAATTTGATGTTGCTGACTATTGATTTAATGACATATTGAAGTGTTGTGTTGCATCTTTATAGGTGCAATATTTACACACACAAATGGAATGATAAATACACCTATCATATAAGGCATGTAATACATTCTACTTCCCCATATAATAAGCATTTCATCCATGCAATTACCATGCAATACAACAATAATGTTCTTGGTTTAATTCAATTTTATATTTTAGTTAGTTTGTTTCACTTTTTAGTTTTGAGAAGGTTTCAATTTTATAAATTTGGAGAAGACTTTGTACCCAATAGACTAAAAAAGGCAGCTGGTCTATTTTTTTAGAAGGCAAACACCCTTGAGAGGTCGCTAGAAATGTTACCAATTTTTATCACAGCTCAAATTGGCAGAGCTGGTTATGTATGTTCAATTGTTATCAAGGTACATTTTTTGTTTCATTATTAAGTGAAGACCTAAAATGAATGAACGTTGAACAAAAGGAATTAAATGTTGATAAAAGAAACATTCCATTGATATGCAAGTATGATTACATCTAAAAATTACAAGTATAGTTTACAATTTTGAGTTCTTTTACTACATATGATCCACACAACCTATGGATTAGCTATGAAAAATAATGTAACTAGAATGAACAAGTGCAGAGGTCAAAGACTAGAAAGGGAGGGAAAGATCCACCATTTCTAGTTAATGGTGGACTGGTGTTGTGTAATGCATCATTTGGTCCAAGGAACCATCCCTACATCCTCAATGTACTTGCAAAAGGATGATGATAAATAATGTCAGTCCAAGGACTAAACAATGAAGAATATAGTCCTGTCTCTAATAGATGACAACTATACCAACATACTATCAATCATGTTATAAAAAAGACAGAAAAGAAAAAGAATAACAAAGATGATATTCAAAACATCATGTTATTGCTAACAATTTTGTTTCATATGCATAAAACATGTATTTAATCATTATGATGGACAACACATGGAGAAAAATGTGGCTCCCACGAGGGTTGAGCCTAGTGTGCTATCACATTCATTGAGGTATTTTAGTAAGGAAAAATGCTTACATCTTCATCATTCATGGTACTGTAATCTAATTGGATAGATACACATCATGTCTAATAGCTTGGTCAGATCACTGTCATAAACAAAACATACATGTCCTATAAGGTTATAGTAGGATAGATAACAAGGGAATAATCATATTCCTCTCAATGAAGTATACATCAATAAAAAACATGTAGTAACTCAAATGGAACAAAATTGGAAAAATAAAAAAAATAAAGGTTTGAAACAACACAACAAAGGATTTGAGATAATATAATATTCATTCCTTTAAGGAAAGGTAGTGAAAAAGAGATGAGGACACTATTCAAATACATGTTGAATTCATTTATTTTCAAAGGAAAAAGGTGTAAACAATAGTTAATTCAGTTAAGACCCAATGTTGCATAAAGGTATAAATTTCAAAGTCACATACAACATGTACAATTATTTATGCATGTGGAAAAAAGGTATTCCATTGTGGCAATGAGGTAAATGAAGAAAAAATAGTGATATGAAGCAAACTGCCAAAATACATGCTTAACTGGGGGAACACCATGACTCTTGACATTCATGCACATATTTCATCATGTTAAATACAACATTCTTAGTTGTTGTTTCAGGTCAAATAGGGAAAATTAATGAAAAGGATGAGAGGTTAATGGTGAATTATTTCAATTACTTAAGGACAATGCAATATAAGACTACAACTATGTCAAAGAAAACAATGGAGCAACAAAGAACTGACAAAGATCTAATACCGATATAATGCTCTGATATGCAACAATTATTGTTACAAGATAATGCAAAAAGGTATTTTAGGAGATGTCAAATAAATGCTATGGATCAAAGCTCATTCTTTCTATAGACATGATTTAGTAGCAGAAGTATGTAAATAGTGTTTTATTTTCTTTCGGAAGTCATCATTGAAAAGATGATCACAAACAGAGAAAGTTTTTCATCATTGATAACACAATATAAAAATGGAATTCAATAAAGAAGATCAAAAATAAGAATTTCCTTCAGTTTCTCTTTAGAAAATATAGAGCCCAATGACCTCCTGAAAGATATATACAAATGGATCAAATTTGGAAGGAATCATTGCAATCAAATGAAGTAAATAGGAATATCATGAATCAAGTCGTATGAAAGGACACAATGCAGTAACATTTTATATCACAAAGGTGCTTCCATCATAGAAGAAGAGTGATCATATAGATAACTAAGTTGATCTACAATGAGCATATAGATCAAATGTAAAGATGGGAGTCTTAAACATAAGAAAATATTATTTGTCATGATTATTAACATGGAAGGAGTTTACAAAAGTATTCAACACTCATCTATAGGGGCAAAAAGTATCCAATAAGACAGTCTCTAATAATCATAGGACATCAATAAAACTAGACATGGAGGCAACCTATTCATCATGCCAAGGAGTAAAACAATCATTCATGCCGTTATGAAAATAATAACAATAAAAAAATCTAGGGATAGTAGCACACCATAAAAGTACAGATCTTCAAAAAATATCAAATTTGTGATAAAGAGATGGTATCATTCTGAGGATGAGAAAATGAATGACAACAATGATTACATTTAAAAATCAAAAGAGTAAGTGTTCTCAACATATAGGAATGCATTGAACATAATGAGAGCTCATGAATAGTTAAATTCATAGCAAGGGGATCATAATATGACAAACCTAGTGTTGGAAATATCATGAGAAAATGAAGGAGCACCCTTAGAAAAAAATTATTCAAATGAAATGATAAAAAATGTTATAGCATGAACATGAGTAATCAATGTTGATCTATTAAAGTTGAATTATGATCAAGTAAAACTTCATAATACATAAGGTATACGTTAATATGACTGAACAAAGCATAAGAATGAAACAACTAGAATGCATACAAGGGTCAAGAAGATTAGGTACAATTTTTAAATTCCATTTAGAGATGTGGAAGTTCAAATCAAATGTACAGCAACAGAACACATAGATGTAATTACTTGTTTTTACAATTCATATGTATACATAATGAAGAAATCAAATAGTTTTAAAGGCAACAAAAAAATTAATGCTACATGTTTTATAGTAGTGTCTCTGCTATTAGGATCATACCCTAGTCAAGGAGAAAATATCCTAACTAGAAAGGTGCACTTAAAAATAAACTAACAACAATAATTTATGGTATCTGACCCAGAGAAAAAGAGCATGCATGTACAATTGAGAATGTTCAAAATAAGCAATAGTCTAAAACATAGACAATAATATAAAGCATCACATATACCAAAAATAAGGGCCATGTTATGATTAAATATATAGGGGAACATGTTATTCTTTTGACCCCATTCATTCATGGGTAATTGAGAGCATCAAACCCTCATAGAAATGCAGTCTTTCATAGTTACAATTTTCATCCATTCATTGAGAAGTTTCACTTATTATATCTACAAGAATCCCAATGTCAAGAATGATGGATTAGAATTTCTTGAATATTCAAGATAAAATACCTCAATCCAAGGATATTACAATATTTTCAAGCCATGAACCTCCGACCAAAGTGGAGGTGTTGATTTTTTTGGGTTAGCACAACTTGTTTTGAAAAAAAGGGCACAAAAATATATAGAGAAGCCATACCCTAGGCATTTTATTTCCATGAAAGAATGAAAATAAATAAAATAAGAGACCCCTTGAATCAAAATATGAAGCCACAAATTTTACGATGCATAAAACCCTCAGTAGGAAAAACCACTTTGTTCAATGAAACCCACAAAATTTGAGTAGCAAAGTTCAAAATTTGAATCCTACGAGGAGGGATTTAAGTTTTTTGTGCACAAATTTATACATACAAGGTCACCACTATGAAAATGGTATGATTCACAGGTCTTTTCCATCATTTCTTACAAATGGAATCCATAATCACAAGAAAATCCAGCGTAGAATACAATGAGCCATATAAGCACGAAGAAAGGAATGGGTTGCAAATGAGAATTTACCTATTACAAGATCCAGTTTTGTACAGGACACTCGTCAAAAATCCATAATAAATCTTTGTAGAGAGAAGCCCTAGGTCAACGCCCATAAGGAAGTTCCAAAATCCCAAAATTTTTAAAAAAAATGATCCCAATTTAGGGTTTGAGAGTCATAATATCCCACGGGTTGAGGATATTTTTTATAAATATAAAAATATGTCATGTGTAAGTTATGTTTATTAAAAATAAAATAATATCCTCTTTAATAAACATAGGTTAGACATGAGATATTTATTATTTTTATTATTATTGCGTCATTCCTGAAATATTTAATATTAATTAAATAGTGATATTCACTATTTATTAAATATTAAATATATTTAAATCAATAATAGCAGAATAATATTTTAAGAATATTTATTTGCATAATTGTTTTTGAATAATAATAAATTTGAGTGTTAAGTTATAAAATGTTTGATTTATTAATTATTCTTTCAAATGCAACTAAGAGAAGCCATATTTTGAATGAGGGACTCAGGGATTGATATTTTGGCATATAGTCATATTGATTGCATGGGGGATATGTTTTAGCTTCAGAAGCTATTTTTAGTAGAGGAGAGCATTTATTTTAGCACCTATTGGGCATTTTTGGAGGCTTTTTGATGTAGTTTGATGCTTGTTTCAATTTTCCATCAGCTCTATATCAGTTGAGAGGGCCTTTCATGAAGTTCCACTTTAGTTACTATCAGTTAAGATTCTAATTTTGAGGGGTTAATTCTTGCATCCATGCCACATTTTGCATACAGATTTGGAGGGGTTTGAGGTAGTTTGGGATAGTTTGAGAGTGATTTGACTAGTGTTTTAGTTTTGCATGACGTTGAGTAACTTTTGGTTTAGTTTACAACTTGTTTATTGGAGTTAGGTCCCCAATTTTTAGATCTATCTGAACCTTTGGTTTTTTGGGTCTATATCTTGTATTTTGATCCCATTTTTTTGGTGTTCTCTCTTTTGGCCAACTTTTTTCACATTGCAAATTTTGGCAGATTGTATTAAGCACATTGTAGCAGGTTTTTATTATCATTTTATAGATATATAGATTCCTTCTCAATTATTCATGTGTTGAGCAGTATTGTGGGTATTTGATTAATTTTTGTGTATCAAACTTCATCTTATCAAACTCTTTTATTGTGAAATGCAAGATTTGATTTTTTTTATGTAGATCTATGACTGTGTCCTCCATTATTGTGCTGAAAATTGAGAAAACAATCTTGTTTTCCTTTCAAGTCATGATAGTACAAGGATCTATCATAAGAAACATTGTTGCATAACATATCTGATTAGGGTTGTGAATTTTTTGGTATCTTTTAGAGGTTTTTGGTGGATATTATCAGCTACAAGTTTACCTTACTTGTCTGGTGCATCACCTTTTAGTTTTAGTTTTCCAATTTCAGAAGCAATTCTTTCTATCTTTTTCCTCATTTAAATTTAGTATAGGTGAGTACCATAAAGGAAAAAAAATTTTAATCCTAAAGATTGGATTTCATTATAGGTAAATCCACATACTTGAGAGTCTTTTCATGTTTCAATAGGATAGCTAGATTCCACATCTTTCTATAGGCACAATCCTGATTGACAACAAAACCTATTGTCATGTCAGTACAACATAACAAGAAATCAATGCCTAAAATAGTGTCATATTTTTAGTGTAATTTTGAGTGTAGAACGAGCCCTTGTGCTGACAAAAAATAAAGCTCTGAAGTGTTTCTAGTACATTGTGTTGTATTTTGCGCTAATGTTAACACCATATTTGGCACCTTGGTTTTCGCCGAGTGTTGTTATACAATAACAATTGCATCATTGTTTGCATTATTTTGTTTCTTCTAGTGTTTCTTTCAATTTTTCTTCTTTTTATGCTTCCAATTTTGCTTCTATTATAATGTCATTTGTGGCATCTATTTTGGCTTCCAATTTTGCTTCGAGTTTTGTTCTTGTGTTGCTTCTAGATTTTCTTCCATTAGAACATTGTTTCTTTATTCTTGTTTTACTTCAAGGTTTTATTTCACCTTGCTTCTAGTTTTTCTTCCTTTATAACGCCCTTTGTTGCTTTTGGTTTTTCTCCCCTTTTTCTTCCTTTTTTGCTTCTATTTTTGCTTCTTGTGTTACTTCTAATTTTTGTCATAATTAGGGAAACACTCACAAAAGAGAGAGGGGGGGATGAATCAATTGTCACCCTAAAATCAAAAAAATTAAATGAATTAATATCCTTAATATCATATCTAAATAAAAAACATGAATGCAAGATCTCATTCCATGAATCAACACATAACGCCAATATTTTTGACATGGAAAACCTGTTAGGGGAAAAACCCCAGTGGGGATCAAACCCATAAGATGAATGTGCTATGTAAAAAGCACTATATCCTATTAAAATTATTACAAAGGGGAATGTACATGCATTCCAACATACTTCCTAGATCTCACTACTTAAATACAATAATGGATTCAACCCAAAGGAAGGCTCATAACCTTACAACAATCTCTGATTACAAATCATAGAGGACATACTGTCCAAACCCACGAACTGACTAGTAACATCTTTGATATGCTAAATTAGTTCCAATTAAGTACAAAAAATCTCCACCTCAATTAATATTCCACTCATACCTCTTCTCTTCACCATACATACACCTCTTCTACACATTAAAAGTAAAAAATGATTAGATATTTATACACATTACATCAATTTATCTCAACTAGGTCGACCAAGGACCTAATTACAATATATTAATTCATTATAAATCAATACTAAATGTATCCATTGAATGTTGGCTAAGACATATAAATGATCCATAACAACATCCTCAAACATGCTCTAGATCCACAAATCACGCCACAATGCTTCACAACACGCTACACCACCAAGTCAACCAAGAACAATTAAGAACAACAACATATTACATGAAATTCATTAAATCCAATCACATAATCCAATGTGATCCAATAAAATGAATAGGTCATGATCAAGAAACATCATTAAGCAACATGAAATACCATGACAACAAAAATACCAACCCTCTCTCATAACTCATACTCATCTTTGCACCGTTCTTCAAGAACACTAATAAAAAACCACTATCATAAAATAAAATTAGCTTCGAAGCATCCAAATCATGAACCAATAAAACTGAGGACACACATACTTTTCCTAAAATCACCATGAGGTTAGCAACCAAGAATATTGCATAACCAATCCAAAATGATCCAAACACTAAAACATTGTCACAGTTTGAACAACTAAACTATTTGTCTCTAATAAATCCAAAATAACTCACTCAAATCATTATGTGAACCCTTTCCGCTTGTCCAAGAACATGTACAAACATCCCAAAACACAATTGTAGCTTTGTAGCATCTAATCTTCAATTTAGTAATCGTACCATAGAAATCTCTTCACTGAACATACTAGGAACATTGTCTCCAACAGTAGAAATATGTTGACATCAATGATAAAACATTAATGCCAACACATATATGCACACTCTCAACAATATCCCCCTTTGGCATTGATGGAAACATATAATGTCAAAAACCAAATCAATGCACAAAGAACAATACTACCAAAAATATCCATAATATCTTTCAAAGTCTCTCTATCAAACCTTCTTAATTAGATAACAATCTCTCCCACTTAGCCTCACACTTTTTTTTCCACACAAATATCTCTCCCCCTTTGACATCAATGAAAAAGACACATGTATGTACTAAGTCACGGAGGCCAAAAATATAAACAAACATCACTCATGAACCATTCACTTCTCACTATTCACCCTAAGGAGTAGCTACTAAAAAAATCAATCCAGAAGAATAATAATATGTAAGCACACTGGACTAATGCAAGTCAATGCATCTCTAGCTCTGACTAGGAGGGGAAATCATCCCAAACTTACCTCATAGATACTCAAAAGTATCTTTTGTCAAGGGCTTCATGAAAATATCTGCAATCTTCTCTTTTATAGACACATACTCCAATTTGACTTATTTCTCACTGACCTTATCTCTAGAGAAATGATATTGGATAGAAATATGCTTTGTCTTTGAATGCAACAGAGGGTTCTTTGAAATATTTATAGCACTTGAGTTGTCACAATAAATAGCAATAGGATTATCAATACACACTATGATATATTTCAACATTTTCTTCATCCCTATCACTTGTGTACAATTAATAACAACAACAACATATTCAACTCGAGTAGTATATTGTGATATACAATTTTATTTCTTACTTGCCCATGAAACTAATATTTTTCCCAAAAAGAATACCTTACCACTAGTGCTCTTTCTATCATCCACATTTCCTTCCTAATCCGCATCAGTAAATGCAATCAATGTAAAATCATTATATTTTCCATAGCATAAGCCATAATCAACTATTCCTTTCAAGTATCTAAATATCCTTTTACCAACAACAACAAATTATTCCTTTGATTCTGCTTGAAATATAGCAACAATAAAAATAACATTCATAATATCCAATCTAGTTTGTGTCAAGTATAATAAGCCATTGATCATTGATCTATATATTGTTTGATTTGCATTAGGTGTATCATCAATCTTTTCTAATTTGCAACTAATAATTATAGGAGTACCAACAAGCTTTCAATCATTTGTGCCAAATTTTTTCAACAATTCTTTCACATACTTAGACTGATAAATAAAAATACCTTTGCCTAATTATATAATTTGTAGTCTAAGAAAGAGTTTCATCTCACCTATCATAGACATCTCAAACTTATTTTGCATCTCATCGAAAAATTATTTACTCAAATTGTCACTTCCACCAAAAATGATATCATCCATAAATACTTCAACAATCAAAATATTATCTGTTGGAAACAATTGTTTAATTGTGTATTGTCCTTGATGTTACACAAATGTCATATCAGTCATTACACAGAGTCTACTGAGTTTAGACGGTAAGAGAAGCTATTTACAGAGTCTACCAAGCGCTCCAGAATAATATACCGAGAAGTTAGTTACTACCGAGTTCTCTCGGTCGACAAAGGAAATTCAGTCTTTACCAAGTTCAGTCGGTCATCAAAGAAAATGTGAAGGAAAGTCAGTGCTTACCAAGTTCAGTCGGTTACCGAAG
>MU227235.1:1672076-1715700 GCA_018584345.1 Thuja plicata | reverse complement strand
TTATGCATGTCAATAACTGTGAATGTTTAATAAATGATGATAAGTTAATTTACCGAGTAACAACAATATATGTTGAAGACATTTAAGGGACTTGTGGATTTATTTTTGTGGTAACTGATTCACCCCTCCCCTCTCAGTTACTCCATCTATATTTCCAACAATTATCATCATTAACTTTGAAGTACAAATTACTATCAATAGTACCTTTATTGAAACCAATATTCAATATAAATACTAATCTAACCTTGCATACTAGGTTTGAGGTGCTTGTTTCAATCCCTATAATGCTTTCTTCAATCATAAAACCATGTCATCTGCATCAGTTAAAGGAAAACCATTAGGCTTATTAATGTATACTTCTTCTTCCAATTCTCCATTCAAGAATGTAGACTTAACATCTGTCTGATATACCTTGAAATTTTTGTAAGTATAATGTGCAAGAAACATTCTAAAAACTTCAATTCTAGCAACATGAGAAAATGTCTCCTCAAAATCAATACCTTCCATTTGATAATATCCCTTACAAACATGTTTGGATTTGTTCGAAATCACTTCATCATCTTGATTCAATTTGTTTCTAAATATCCATTTAGTACCGATCACATTCTTATCCACAGGTCTAGGAACAAGAATCCATGTCTTATTCTTTTCAATCTGTTCCAACTCTTCTTCCAAATATTTAACCCAACTTTCATCTTTGCATGCTTCATCAACATCCTTAGGATCAATCTTAGAAATCAAACAAGTTTCATTCCTATAAATTCTTCCGCTAGTCTAAACATATTTATTTCTATCACCAACAATCTATTTCTTTGAATGATTTAACTTTACATACCTCATGATGACATTATTTTTCCTTTAGTATGCAAACAAAACTTTTGGTAAGCATACACCGAAAGAGAGGACAAAGAGAAAACCAAAAATGTGGATATAAGAGATCACCAAAAAATCCTAAGTACAAAGAAAACGGATGACACAATTTTGTGTGTAAACTGAAAATGCAAAGTTAGAAGGATAAAGAGGAACCTGACAAAGGAACCCAATGTGCAGGATATAGTGCAACCCGAGAGATAGTCAAAGAGAAAACCAAGAGAATAGTTCAAGCAAGGAACCTGAAAGATAGTCAACTGACTTTAGAGCATAACTGACCGTCAGAAACTGAAAGTCAGTTACAACACAAAAAAGTGGATCTGACCTCCACGTCAGATAAAACAGTCATGTTCTATTTATAGAGTCTTGATTTGTTTTTAAAACCATTTCTTTAGGGACAAGAAACATGAATGTAAGTTCTTTAATTAGTCCAACTGATTTAAAACACATAGACTAGGAGATCAAGGTAAAGTTGTAAACCTATGATCTTTGAGTTAACATTGTTTTACATGAAACTTGATTAGGTCAATTTGTCTTATAAATAGACTATGTAATCATTCATTATAATGCATGAGAGAGGGATGAGAAAGGATGAGAGGATGAATGAAGCATACGAGCACATCTATGGATCGGATTAAAAGTTTCATGAACCAAAATAGCAAAAAGTGAATTTGGTTAGCAAGAACCAAGAACAGAGACTACCGAGCATCATAGGTATTATTCAATCACATTAGGTGATATAATTATTCATGTAATCTTAAATGGATCTATAATCAACAATAGGAGATTACATACACCAGTTCAAATTTTAATTTTCTATCATTCTAACAAGTGAAGCAAAGTGTAAAAATCCTTTCAAGGAAGGTGAATTTAATAGTCCAACTATAAATCTCTTAATCAAGTGCACACTCAACAATGTTGCCAAAGGTCTTAACTGAGTAGAATTTAATAGGTCTCCATAGATACTCTTAACCGGGTAGATCATTAGAAGTGATAAAATTGCAAGCCTTAACCGACCCCTTCCAATCTATAGATAGTGAAGAATTTGTGGGTGTCATCCCCACAACAATTTTTACTTCTTAATAGGAGTTTTCTGCGATATCATATCTTGTGTTATGTGTCAATTAATCTCATGAATGTTTCTATGAATGTTCACATATATGGATAAGTTTATGAATTGATATATCTTGCATCAAGATAGTATAGAACAGATGGTTGGATAAACATTTGATAACTTAAAGGATAAAGGTTAAAAGATACAAAAGTTTTAGAGGCACTGATTCACCCCTCCCCTCTCAGTACATACTTCCCATTAATTCCAAAAATTGGTATCAGAGCTAAGTCTCTTCTTTGGAAAAGCTTAAAGGATTAAGAGAAAAGATTATACAATGGAGTAGTACAGACTTGACAAAAGTATTGAGAATAAAAAGATAAAAATTTAGATATTATATGAGTAGTATAAAGAAGCTAGAATCAATATGAGACAATTGTTAGATGAAATAAATATTATGGAATCTCATTGTATTGAAATAGATTATCATGAGGAAGAGATACCAGATTTATTTATGTCTTTAGGATCAACTACAAGCAAAGCATCAAACACATCAAAAGAAAGCATCACAATCCTAACTGAAATCAATCAACATCTGGTTGGACAAGTGAAATCTCTGCAAATCGGTCAAGAGATATAGATGGTAAGAATGATTGATGTCATAAATAGTGCTAGACAAGCTGAGAAAGAAAGAACACTAGCTATTGATGATAGAAGGAAGATTACATAAAAGCTACAAGAGAAAGAGTTTGAAATACAAAGACTTAGAGAGCATTAGCATGAGATCACAAATCAAATTATTCTTATGAGTCAAGAGGCAAACATAAAGAATGTTGAACTCATTGAAAGAATAGAAACTATTGGTGGGCTAAGGGATGAGAATGAAAAGTTGAAACATGAAATAAAAATTCAGCAACAACATAATGAAATTATCAAGAAAGTTGAAGAAAGCAATAAAAGAATGGATGATTTTCTTGAAGGACAACGAAGAGTCAACAACAACACCGGTCTAGGCTTTATTGAGAATGGAGAATCACCCAATCAAGCTGATCCAAAGAATGTCTATGAAAATCCAAGACCAAGAAAGATGACATGCAATCACTATGGAAAGAAAGGCTACACATCAAATGTATGCAGAGGAAAAATGAAAGGTATTCCTAAATCCACATCTTCATTCATAGGATTTTGTTATAAATGTAACAAGAAAGGACATAAAGCATATGAATGTGAGTTTGAGATAAAACAACAAAAGAAGGAAACCTACATGTACAAATACTATCCTACTTGGAAAATGAATGGTCACACAACTCTTGAATATTGGAAAAAGAAAAGCTAAGTATGGAAGCCTAAAGGTCAAGAAACTCCCTATCAATCGAAAAGAGTCGGTAACCAGTATGTATGGGATTACAACACTTGGACAAATTGTACAACATGTGGAAGATTGGGTCACATTGCTGCAAACTACATGAGACAATGGACTAGAAAGTCTAGAGGTTGGACTAACCCCAGAATGGCATGCTTACACTGCCATAAAGTTGGTCATCTCAAGAAACACTGCAGAGACCGAATGACAAAGACCAACACATATCCCAATGGAAACACCATTGAAGACATCTAGAGAATGAGAGACAAAATGTGGAGAAGATCTTCAAACAATTATGATGATGGACTGAGCAATGCAAATGGTGACACCCCATTCAATGGATCTGGTGACTTCACCACCCCCACCTAAGAAGAACAAGTAAGTATGGAACTGCATTACACTATGTATTACTTTACATCAGTTCCATAATATGTTTATGAAATGAAAAACTAGCATAAGTAAAGATGCATCATGGTAGTACTTTTTGAAATCTATGATGACTATGCTATTGGGTAATACATACCGAAATCCATTGGTATACACTCAAAGCTAAAACTACCTACACTTCCTGAGAAGCATTGGTTAACATGTTAAAGCAAAGTTACCTAGTGTAAACTAAAACACGTCGGTAATCAAGAAAAATGAATAAGTTGTTTGCACACAACACTAAAACCCATCAGTAAAAGAAAAGGGTTGAACGACCACCCCAAAATGTCACATTGTCACCAAAGAGAAGTTAATGGTCAAACCGACAAACTGCGTCTTCAAACACTGAGGAGTGGTTCAGCATTAATGACTCACTTTTTAGGGCAAATGCCTATAAAAGGGAAATGTAAGGGTTTTATTCTTCACCACGACAAGAGAAAAAAATTGAGCAAGCAACAAAAATCATCATAGAGTGACTTCAACTTGACCAGAGCACTCTAATAGATTAGTGATCATTGTAGGTGTAAACAATAAGTTACTATGACAACCGAGAAATCTATTTACGCATTTTTTAGAAAGCCCTAAATTTCTCTGAAACAATGGCCATGACCTCAAGAACCACCAAACATAAGAACATCAAGAAGGACGAGGTTAAACTTGTCAAGAATTATGTATGTGAGGAACCACATTACAAGATTTACCATGAGGTTGCTTCACAACCCGACAATGCTGGAGCATTCTCCTGAATACCAGCTAGGGTTTTTCTTGTTGAAGACATGCGAGCTTACATCCACTGAAAGATTGTATAAATTGGTGATTTAGAGGTGGAACAAGCTTATAAGAAGCTATGTAATGAAGATGGATCCATAAAAGATGAACATAAACACATAGAGGTGAAAGGGCTCACTAATGCCCTATTATTCTCAAAGGCATTCAAAACCAAGTGGATTTGGTTAGTACTGAGTTGAATGCACAATCACAAACTATGGCTAGATGAGCCTAAGATGATAACCTGATATGTTATCCATGTAGTTACCGATTACCCTGTAACCGAGAAGTTAAAAACATTGAAACATCCACCCAAGGCTGAGATTGAGAAGAACACTGGAGCAAAGTGTGATGGTAGAGGACTGAAGGTATCTACTATAACTGATGATGAACTTAAATTTGGAGCATGTGTTCTAGGTTACAAATTATTCCAACCAAGAAAGATGAACAACATAGCATTTAGTGTAGTAGATACAACATATAAGATTTTAAAGAAAGGCACTCAGTTGGATCTGTCGGCACTTCTACTGAGTCAGCTAGAAGAAAACTTGAGGACTATAAGAAATTCTAAGACAAATACATGTAAGTTTGTATCAATTATCATGTGCATTTTCTTTTACTTTCAAGAAATATTTCCATCAGTAGGAGATGTAAAATGGGATACCACAAAAGTAGTCACCATGCAAATTAGTGAATGCATAACGTCACTGGCGGACAACTTTGAAATAGTCATGGATAAATAATTTACATGATTCAAGGACCAAATGCACAAAAGGGTTAGGATCCCTGAACAACTTATAGAGAAATTCAAAGATGATATATGTTTTATGGTTGGCACCGACCACACATACATCAAACCTGTTGTACCGAGGAAAACATGGTTACAACCTTTGGATTATGAGGTAAATATTGATCAAGCATCCAAGGTAAATGAACCATTAGACAAGAAACAACCAAAGTTTGGAACTTATGAGGAGGCCAAATCAAGAATCAAATCTGGCCTAGTTGTAAAGAAAATAGTCAGGAAAAAAGGATAAAATGATCAAGAACCTAAAGAAAATACTGTCGACGATAGAAGAAGAAACCAAACAAGAAGAAGAAGCTGACAAGGAGGAAGAGACCGAAGGCTAGTCACTCATCGGTGAAGCTGTAGAAAATAATGACTCCGAGGCCACAAAGTCAGATTCACCACCTCCTCCACCAGTAAAGAAGCCAAGAACCACATCTTCTTCAAGATCAAGAAGCCAAACATCAAAGGACACAAGTCCTTCACCCTTGAAGAAAGGAAAAGTTAGAACCTACAAGAGGAAACCGGCCACACAGAAAAGAGGGTCATCAAAGACAATAAGGTTTGTTCAAACAAGGGAAGATATTGAGGACACCGAAAAAGATGAAGGTGCAGAAGCATAAAATATTAAGGTTCCAGAAAGCATTGATGAGGTATGCAAATCTATTGCAAATTTAGGATCTATTACAGATTCTAAGATCAAATGATGACTAAAATTGGATCCAGAAGATCAAAATAAAGTTGAAGATGCCATCATTGTAAATATTTACAAATTAAAGTATGTACCAATTCAATTTGAAGGTAATAATGTACCAAGGGAACTCTTGGATAGATTGTATGCCAGATGGACATTTGCATTAAAGAATGAAAATGAGATTAAGGAAAGAGTACTTGTTTCTCTTATGACTCCTGAATCCAAGAGGGAAGAAATTGATGAGATGATGGAGAATCATAAAAATGAGTTCTCACCCAAGTTGAGAGCCTACAAATTTCTTGAAGGGAGGATTATAGAGCTTGAACAAGAAAGTCACAAGAAATGGAGTAAAATACTTAATAGACCTATTGAGGAAGATATCCCCAAGAAAGACCTAAAATAGCAAGATGATAATCAGGCAACTTAAGGACACATCATAATAAAAGATGCAGAAGATGACACATCAATTGAGAAGAATAAATGAACACAACCGACAACAAGAATGTGGAAGTTGCAGATGAAATGAACCATAGATCAAGCATCAAATGCTATTGAGGCATTGATAAATGAACCATTAGATAAATCACAACCTAAGTTTGGAACTTATGAGGAAGCCAAGGAAAGGATAAAAATTGGCTTAGTTGTGAAAAATATTGATAGGAAGAAAGATAAGATGGTTAAGAAATTAAAGGAAAAATTGTCGGTGAATGAAGAGGAAATTGAACAAAAAGAAGAAACTGAGGGTCAGTCACCCATCGGTAAATATGAGGAGAGTGAAACAGAGTCCACAGAGTCTAATTCACCACCTCTACCACCAGAAAAGAAGCCAAGGGCTACTACTGCAAATAGGACCAGGAGTTAGACAACAAAGGATGCAAGTCCTTCACCAATCAATAAAGGTCAAGTAAGGACCTACAAAAGAAAACCTCAAACCAAAAAGACCAAAGAACCAAAGAGGAGAAGGAAATTAATCCTAACCAAGGAAGATATAAAAGATAATCAATAGGATGAATATGTTCAAAAATAAAAGATTAAGATTCCTGAAACTATTGATGAGGTATGTGCTTCTATTATCAAATCAGGTACAATGAATGATCGCAAGATTAAGAAATGGCTAACATTGTGGTGCAGGAGAACCCTCAAGTTCATCCATATCAAGCACATAAATGGACCAAAATACAAAGGTTTAGGGTAGTGATTGGATCTTGGATCCAATGTCATCAATAAGTCCTCAATTGTAAGACAAGGGGACACTAGGTGATGTTATAAACCTAGTTGTCTACCTTAGTCAATTTGGACAATATAGGGTAGATTAGGATAGAATAGTCTACGGAACCTAAGGAAGGGTATAGATTTTATTTTAATCCTTCCAAGGTCCCCTATGGAGTCAAAACACAAAAATTTGCAAGTTTAGTCACATTTGACAACTTTTGTTAAAAGTTGTCAAAATTGTCAATGTTGCATAATGCAACTTCTTGTCAAAAGATGCAACTTTTGAATCCCAACGTTCACAACCATTTTTTTTTGATTGGAAACACTTGGGAAGTGTATGAAAAGGTTGGAAAACCTTACTCCATGTTTGGATTGAATCGATTGTAAAGTTTTGACATTGAAATCAAGAAAATTCAACTATTTTTATGTATTTCTGACTATTTTTCTAAGTTGTACGGATCTATACGGATCCCAATGCACCATTGAAGGATTGATAAATTTTATCCAATGTATTAGTTGAATATTCCAAGTGGTTTTAATATTTTAAGTGTAGGGTATCAAAAGTTATCCAATTTTGATTTCTCACTGGTCACAGGAAGACACTAACTAGGGTTTCGAGACAAAATCCCTCTTTCCTAGAGACTCCACCATGGGAAAATTCTAAGCCTTGGTGGAGATAAAGGAGGGAGGATTTTATTTAATAATTTTGAGGTCTTAGATCAGAATTCAATCAATGGAGGGAGAAATTATTAAACCCTCTGAACAAGCATCTAGATGTGACTGTCCAGAATTAGGGTTTTAAGGCACAAATCGGCCCAGGGGTGGAATGGAAGTCTAAAGCATTGGATTTAGAAGTTTTTTGTGATCTCACAAGTTTTCCAATTGGAGGGATTGGAAATTGAATTTAAATTCAAACACTTTCTTTGTAAAAGTGGGCTAATAGCTCTATTAGGCCTAGGAGAGAATTGAGGACAACATGAGTTAGGGGATTGGTCAAGAGCCCTAACTTGGAGGGTGTTGTTGGTGGATGGATTGAAGAGTTTGAGGGTGTTCAAGACTTTCTGTGGTGGGTTTCCAAGTAAGTTTCCTTCAAGAATCCATATTTTCTCCTTGTAGCCCTATATAGGATTAGGTGTCTAAATTGGGTTTCAGAGATATCCTTGTGTGGGATTTGTGTTTCATTACATCTAAAATTGATGTGTATAATTGATAGAACCCTTTTTCCATCCCTAGATTAACTGGTTCTAGTTGTGTCATATTGTGCCCTTAAGGGTGTTGAAGATTGGGTGGAATATCTAGTCTTGTCATTGTGGGTTTTGGGAACTCTTTGGTAGAGCCCTAGATTGTGTAGGAGTAGGGGGTATTGTGGATCCATAGTAAATTATTTTGAAATACTTTGGGGCTCTACTCCAAATGGTATCAAATAAACTAGTAGATCTTTGGAAGAAGATAAGTTGCAGCCATGGCAAATGGTGGTGAAGAAAGTGAACTTCCTAATAGGATGTCCAATGCAAAATTATTGAGAGTGGTGAAATAGCATGATGCAGAGACAAAGTTGATGAGGCAAGAAATGGAAAGAATCAAGGAACAAGTCAAGAGAGGGAGTAGTGGGAACTCTAGAGTTGAAGAGGAGGGGAGTGATGAAGAGACCCCTTGGCAGGAGGATGAAAAAGAAGAAGACCCTGCAGAACAAAGGCTGCTCTTGAAGACTTTGAAATCCATGGAAAGAAGGACCATGGATACTAAACTTAATCTACCTGTCTATAATGGGAAGATGGATCCAAAAGAAGTAATGGATTGGATTGATGCACTCACTAGTTTCTTTGAATGTGAGGAGATACTAGAGCATCATAAGGTTAAGATAACAAAGTCCAAGTTGAAGGGATCTGCCTTAAATTGGTGGAACTTCACTCAAGTAGAGAGGGTGAAGATGGAAAAGAATCTAGTAAGAACTTGGAAGAAGATGGTGACCTTGGTGAAGGAAGCCAATGTGCCTAAAGACTATGAAGTCCAACTTCATACAAAGAGACAAAGTTTAAGGTAGAAGGAGATGGATATATCAATTTATACTGAAGAATTACATAAGCTTACAAATAAATCTAAGTTAGTGGAACTAGAGAGTGTCAAACTTGCTAGGTATATGCAAGGGTTGAGGATAAACATCCAAGATGAACTAAGTTTGTGTTCCCCTAATACTATCCAAAAGTGCTATCAATTAGCACTGCAAGTTGAGGAAAAAATCAAGAGGAGGCAAGAGAAAAGTGGAAGAGGTAGAGGTCAGAGAGACTTTGGTAGTAGATGAAGAGGGACAAGCAATGGAAGAGGGAAAGCTCCTAGAAATTTTGGAGAAACCAGTCAAGAGAACTCTTTTGGAGAAAGAAGTTATAGAGGATCCTATAGAGGAAGGAGAGGAGATTCAAGGGGAAGGTTTGGAGGAATAATTTTAGGACCTCCAAGGTGTTATAGATGTAACCAACTAGGGCACTTAGCATCCAAGTGTCCAGAGAAGGCAAGCAATCAGGCATAGAGAAAGGAAAACATGGTTAGGGAAGAAGAAAACTAAGGAGGCAATGCACATGGTTCTTATGCGCCACCTGAGGAAGGAGAAGTACTCATGATGAGAAGGACATTGTTGAAGGAGATTGTTGAAGGCTCCAATCACTCAAGAACCCCATTAGAGAAAGAGTCTATTCAGGACCACCTGCAAAGTGGGAGGCAAAGTTTGCAAGATGGTGATTGACAATGGGTCTATGATAAACTTGGTGTTAGAATAAGTAGTAAAGAAAATAAAGTCGAGGAGAGTTCCCCATCAAAACCCTTACAAGGTGTCATGGCTCACAAAGAAGTGACAAATTGTCATAGAAGAGAAAGCTTGGGTGGAATTCCAACTTGGGAAGTACAAAGATAAAGTTCTTTGTGACATTGTTCCAATGGATTCCAGCCACTTGCTACTTGGGCGACCCTGGCAATATGATTTGGAGGCTCACCATGATGGAAGGTTTAACACATAAACAATCAACTACAAAGGTGAAAAGGTAACATTATTACCACTATCTGATTTTGCAGAAGAGAAAAAAGATTCTAAATTTTTGTTTGTTGGTGAAAAAGAGTTTTTAAAAACTTTGAAAGAGGAAAAGACTCCTTTATATGCCCTAGTCATTTTACCTAAGGATGAAAAACCTCTAAAGGTTGAGAAAGAGATAAATCCCTTGAGAAGAGTAGGCCCTAAGGAAGTTGTAGACCTACTTGACCAATATAAGGACATTGTCACCAAAGACTTACCAAATGAGTTGCCCCTAATCAGAGACATAAGTCACAACATAGACTTGATCCCAGGAGAAACATTACCCAACAAAGTAGCATATAAGTTAGCTCTAGAACAAAATAAGGAGATGGCAAGGCAAATTCAAGAACTCTTAGATAAGGGTTTAATCACTAAGAGTCTTAGTCCTTGTGCAATACCTTCTCTTTTAGCCCCTAAGAAGGAAGGCACATGGAGATTGTGCACTAATTCTAGAGTAATAAATAGAATCAAAATTAGGTATAGATTTCCTATGCCTAGGATAGAGGACCTATTGGATCACTTAGGAGGTTCAAGGTACTATTCTAAGGTGGATTTGAAGAGTGGATACCATTAGTATTAGGGCTGGTGATGAGTGGAGAACTACATTTAAAACCAATGAAGGCTTGTATGAATGGAGGGTGATTCCCTTTGGCCTATCAAATGATCCTAGCACATTCATGAGGCTCATTAATGAGGTTCTCAAACCATTCCTTGGAAATTTTTTCATATTTACCTTGATGACATCCTTATCTTCATTAAGAATAAGGAAGAATACTTAGAACACCTTAACTTGGTCTTGAAGAGGCTGCATGAAGAAAAGTTTTTCATAAATTTGGAAAAATGTGTTTTTATGCAAGATGTTTAATTGGGATTTTTGATTTCAAGAGGGAACAAAAAAATGGACCCTGAGAAGCTAGAATCCATCTTGAATTAGCCTTCTCCTAGAACAATGACTGAGGTTAGAAGCTTTCATGGACTTTCTTCCTTCTATAGAAAGTTCATTATAAATTTAAGTCATTTGTGTGCTCCTATCATTGGCACCATTAAGGGTGGGAAAAGGTGTAAGTTTGTGTGGAACAAGGATGAAAAAGAAGCCTTCCAAATGCTAAAGAAAAAATTAATGGAGAAACCCATCCTAGTGTTCCTTGATTTTCAAAAGTTATTCACAATTGAATGTGATGCTTCAAATCTGGCTATAGGGGCTGTCTTGAGCCAAGAGGGAAGGCCTGTAGCCTTTTTCAGTGAGAAATTGAATGAAGCAAAGAGGAAATACTCCTCTTATGACTTGGAACTATATGCCCTAGTCCAACTATTGAAGAAATGGAGACACTACCTCCTTCCAAAATAATTTGTTGTCTTCACTGACAACCAAGCTTTGAGTTTCTTAAATAACCAAGAGAAACTAAGCCACAAACACATGAAGTGGGTGGAATCAATACAAGCCTACACATTTTCATTCAAACATAAGAAAGGAGTTTCCAATAAGGTGGAAGATGCATTGAGCAGAATAACTCTAGTTGTGAAGCAAATCCAACTTCAAAGTGTAGGGATTGATTCATTAAAGGACATGTATAAGAATGATGATGATTTCAGTAATATTTATAAGGTGTGTTCTGAATTTTGTGAGGCTTATCCTATTGAGTATGCAGATTATTTGATTCAAAATGGAATCTTGTTCAAAGGACACCAGTTATGCATTCTGAAATCTTCAATGAGGGAGAACATCATTATAGAAAAACATGCAGGAAGCATGGGGGGACATTTTGGTTTGGACAAGACATTAGAATAGGTGAGAAGGTTCTATTATTGGCCTAAGCTTGAAATTGAAGTAAGGAAGATTTTAGAGACATGTACAATATGTTAAAGAGCCAAGGGTACATACACAAATGTAGGACTATACCAACCTCTACCTATTCCTACAAGACCTTGGGAGAGTTGTAGCATGGATTTTGTGATGGGATTTCCTAGAACACAAAAGGGATATGATAGTATTTATGTTTTAGTGGATAGGTTTAGCAAAATGGCCCACTTTATCCCTTGTAAAAGTACCAATGATTCGTCATCAATTGCAATTTTGTTCTTTAAAGAAATTGTTAGGATACATGGCTTACCTCAAACCATTCTCTTTGATAGAGATGTAAAGTTTATTGGTGACTTTTGGTGGACCTTATGGAAGAGGTTAGGGACCAATCTAAGCCTTAGGTCTTCCTATCATCCACAAATAGATGGGCAGACAGAAGTTGTAAATAAATCACTTGGCATTCTGCTTAGATGCTTGAAAAAATAGTATGGAGACAAGTGGGATGTTGTCCTACCCCAAGAAGAGTTTTATTTCAATGAATTAGTCAACAGGAGAACAGGGAAGAGTCCCTTTCAGATTGTATATGGGAAAAGTCCAAGAGGCATCTTGGAACTTAGAGAATTTCCACAAAACACTCCAGTCAGTGCTCATGGAGAAGAGTTTGTAGAGAGTATGAAAGAAATTCATGACTCAGTGAGATTGGCACTTGAGAAGAGTTTAGACAAGTATAAGAAATCCAAAGAAAAGCATAGGAGAGATGTCCAGTTGTAGGTTGGAGACTTGGTGTGGGA
Organism: Thuja plicata; assembly: GCA_018584345.1. Classification (NCBI taxonomy): domain Eukaryota; kingdom Viridiplantae; phylum Streptophyta; class Pinopsida; order Cupressales; family Cupressaceae; genus Thuja; species Thuja plicata. The sequence goes on along the minus strand of MU227235.1, from coordinate 1,702,873 downwards.
ATATTTGAAGAAGGAAAGATTTCCTAAGGGAAAGCACACTAAACTACTCATGAAGAAAGTAGGACCCTGTCTAGTGTTGAAGAAGCATGGGTTGAATTCATATGAGATTGAACTAGCCTCACACATTGGTATCTACCCTATATTAAATATTTGTGATCTAACCCCATATAAAGGTGATGTGAATGCAGGTTCTAAAGTACAGGTTGAAGATCTTGAAGAGGATGTTGCAGGTATACCCTCTCATGTACCAAAGAAGCTTGAGAAGATCTTGGACACAAAGATCATAAAAAAAAAAGGAAATAATATTTATAATAAATATTTGGTCAAATGGAAAGACAGTCCTGAGGAATAATCTATATGGATGGATGAGCAAGAAATTCAGAAGCATGGCTCCACTTTAGAAGACCTCATCTCAAGAGGACTTGAGATCAATGCACCCTAGGAGTATGGTATAGGAGCACCCTCAAGTTCATCCATCTAAAGCACATAAATGGACCCAAATACAAAGGGTTAGGGTATTGATTTAATATTGGATCCAATGTCATCAATAAGTCCTTAATTGTAAGATAAGGGGACACTAGGTGATGTTATAAACCTAGTTGTCTACCTTAGTAAATTTGGACAATATTGGGTAGATTAGGATAGAATAGTATAGGGAACCTAAGGAAGGGTATAAATGTTATTTTAATCCTTCTAAGGTCCCCTATGGAGTTAAAGAACAAAACTTTGCAAGTTTAGTCACATTTGACAACTTTTGTTAAAAGTTGTCAAAATTGTCAATGTTGCATAATGCAACTTCTTGTCAAAAGATGCAACTTTTGAATCCCAACGTTCACAACCAATTTTTTCAGTTGGAACTTCTTGGGAAATGTATGAAAATTTTGGAAAACCTTACTCCATGGTTGGAGTGAATCGATTGTAAAGTTTTGACATTGAAATCAATAAAATTCAACTATTTTTCTATATTTCCAACTATTTTTCTGAGTTGTATGGATCTGTATGGATTACAATGCACCATTGAAGGATTGAGAAGGTTGATCTAGTGTCTTATTTTAATTTTCCAAGTGGTTTTAATCTTTTAAGTGTAGGGGATCAAAATTTATCCAATTTTGATTGCCCACTGGTCACAGGAAGACCCTAACTAGGGTTTCAAGACAAAATCCCTCTTTCCCAGAGACTCCACCATGGGAAAATTCTAAGCCTTAGTGGAGATAAAGGAGGGAGGATGTGATTTAATAATTTTGAGGTCTTAGATCAAGAGGTAGTCAATGGAGGGAGAAATTATTAAACCCTGTGTACAAGCATCTAGATGTGACTGTCCAGAATTGGGTTTTTAAGGCACAACTCATCCTAGGGGTGGAATGGAAGTATAAATCCTTGGATTTATAAGTTTTGTGTGATCTAAAAAAGGTTCCAATTGGAGGGATTGGAAATTTAATTGAAATTTAAACACTTTCTTTGTAAAAGTGGCCTAATAGCCCTATTAGGCCTAGGAGAGAATTGAGGACATCAGGAGTTAGGGGATTGGTCAAGATCCCTAACTTGAAGGGTGTTGTTGGTGGATGGATTGAAGAGTTTGAGGGTGGTAAATAATTTTTTTGGTGGAGTTCCAAGTAAGTTACCTTCAATAATCCATATTTTCTCCTTGTAGCCCTATATAGGATTAGGTGTCTAAATTGGGTTTCATAGATATCTTTGTGTGGGATTTGTGTTTCATTACATATAAAATTGATGTATAGAATTGATATAACCCTTGTTCCATCCCTTGATTAATAGGTTCTAGTTGTGACATATTGTTCCCTTAAGGGTGTTGAAGATTGGGTGGAAGATCTAGTCTTGTCATTGTGGGTTTTGGGAACTCTTTGGTAGGGCCCTAGATTGTGTGGGAGTAGAGGGTATTGTGGATCCCTAGTAAATTATTTTGACATATTTTAGGGCTCTAATTGTCATTGGATCCTGAGGATCAAAATAAAATAGAAGAGGCAATTATCAAAATGATGTGTATATTCATATATGTTCCAATACAATTGGCAGATAATATGTCAAAAGAACTTCAGAATAGATTGTCAGAAAGATGGAAATTTGTATTACACTTTGAGAAAGAGATTAGGGAAAGAGCCCTAGTTTCTTTCATGCCTCCTAAATCTAAAATGGAGGAGATTGAAGAGATGATGAAGAACCACTCCAAAAGGTTCTCACCAAAGATAAGAGCCTATCAAGTACTTCAAGGATATGTACTTGAACTAGATAGGAAGAGTGAGGCTAAATGGAGAAAGATACTTGATATACCTAAAAAGGATACAAGGCCCAAGCCACAAATTTCTCTTACCAACAAGAAATAGAACAAATATGACTAGGATAAACAAAGCCTCGAACATATTCTTATTACTGACAAGGATGTTAATGAAGAATCGTTAAACAAAAATGCCAAAAAGGATATGGTCATTACAGATGAGACATGGCCCGATAATACAATCATTGATATTACCAGAGTAGATCCTGTAGATGAGATATAGAAAGATGAAGATCTCACTATTGTCAAGGACCAAATCGACAAACAGGACACTACAACAGAATTATCATATGTAGACACACGAGGACAGATACCACTGTTGATACAAGCTATCAACATTATCTAGGAAAAGGAGAAGTTACTTGAAAAAGATGCAAGCATACTTGTAGATAAGGGTAATGATGAAAATAAAGAGACAACCAATGAACAGGTAGTCACCAGTGGAGATCAAAATGTTACAAATATAGATCACACACACAAAGATGAAGATAACAACAATTGGATGCACAAATGAAAGATACAGATGAAGTAGGAAAGGAGAAAGGTGAACAAGATAAGCCAGTTGATACCACTCCTAAGAACACCAAAGGAGATGATGCAGGTACATTGAAGGTTGATGAGGAGACATCCACACACAACCAAAAGGCAAACCTCAAGTAACATGAAAAAGGTACAACACCACCGAAACAATCCTCCAGCACATCAGACCAGGCAGAGAAAATGGCAATGGTTTTGCATACATGTGCATCACAAAAGAAGAAGAAGAAAATCAAGAAAAGTAAGTTGGAGGTCACACTTGATGAAATCATTGAAATACCAAAGTGTGATCCAACCACATTGGACTATGAATCTCTTATAGAATATGGAGAGATATGTCAAAGGAAAGCGATGCATGCAAAGATAAGAAAAGAACAAAAAGATTCTCTATTGTTGGAAACTACAAGAGACATCTTAAACCAAATAGTTCCTGACATTGATGTTGATCACAATGCCCCCATTCTAGATCAACTTGTCATTCTCATTGAAGCAATCACAACTCAAAATGTGGATGCAAAAAATGATATTGAAGAATGAGAAGAACAAAAGTTCTAATATAAATTGACATAAAAGATCAGCCAAGAAGTGGTAAAAAATAAGGTAAAGATTTTAGAAATAAAAAATGAATTAGATCCAATCATTACTGAATCTATTTCCTTAATTCAAAAGCTATGTGCTTTGGATACATTCACTAAGGAGAATAGTGATAAGATTGCAAAGATCGATTTTGATCTAAATGCAAGTACTCAAAGTCTAACCACAGATGGAAATAAAATCAAATTGCATTATGAGAAGATACTTGAAATCAAAAGGTTAAGACAATAAATTTGGGAAGAAGAATCACAATTCAAAGAAGAGGTTACCGAAATACAGGCTCAACTATTACCGAACCTCACACTTCTGCAACAACACATAAGTTTGGTAAGATAGCTAATTGCCACCCCCGAGATGTCTATAGTAGACAACATCTACGACATGCATGCTAGGATTACACTAAAGCATATGATTATTGAACATCTAAAGGAGAAATGGGAGAAGATGGTGGAGGAAATAAATACCTCTCACTCTCATAATTTTGATCAGTTATAGGTATACACCTTTGCTATTACTATAAAAAAAGGGGGAAAAGGAAAATGATATGTACAATAGGGGAGAATGATATGTATAGTACATATAGCACAAAGGGAAATGACAAGGTAAAAAGGAAGAAATAGTATAAAGACAAGTGTACATACACATATATTATACTATACCAACATATGCATAGGGGGAGTCATGAAATGACTAAGTAATATACATGGTATACATACTATAAACATTTTTAGTATTTTTCACATATCAAATTTTTATACTAATGTCAAAGGGGGATATTGATGACATAAGTTTTTCCATTAGTATGCAAAGAGAAACAATTGTTTGAACCATTGGTTACACTACACTGAAAGACAGGTTTCAGTTCAGAATGAAAGTGCTAAGTAAAGAGAAACCCGATGACACAAGTTTTACAGAGTAAACCAAAAGTGCAACCCAAAGATGATACAAAGGAACCTGAAAAGTAGGTTACACTATAAACAAATAGAGAAGGAAAGAGAGGAACCTAAAAGACAATTCAACAAAGGAACACCAAAAGATTCTCAGAGAAACCTGAGCATCAGACACCGAAATTCACTTATATCCCGAGAAAAAGTGGATCTGACTTCCACGTCAGATAAAATAGTTATGCTTTATATTTATAGTTTAGATTTGTTTTAAAAATATTTCTTCAGGAACAAGAAACATAATTGTAATTTTTTTGATCAGTCTAACTGATTAAAAGCATGCAAACTAGGAGATCAAGGTCAAGTTGTAAAAATTTGATCATAGAGTTAAGTTTGTAATACGTGAAACTAAAAAGGTCAAATCTATTGTATAAATAGATTTGTAATCATTCATTTGGGATGGATGTGAAGATGAATGTAGCTAATGAGAAAATCTATGGATCAAACTGAGAGTTTCAAGAAGTAGAACAACAAAAGATGAATTTGGTTATCAAGAACCAAGAATCAAGGCTACCGAGCAACAAAGGTATTAATCAATCAAATTAGGTGATACATTGTATATGTAATATTTGATAGATCTGTAATTAGAAATTTTAGATTGCATACACTCAGGTCAATGAGTATTTTTGTCTACATTCTAACAAGTGTGGCGAATAGAAGAAATACTTTCAAGAAAGGTGGATTTAATAATCTTATTGTAAATCTCTTAACCGAGTGCACACTAAACAGTGTTGCTAAAGCTCTTAACAGAGTAGACCTTAACCAGTCTCCACATAACACTCCTAACAGGGCACATCATCAAAAGTGATCAAATTGTAAGCCTTAACTGACCCCTTCCAATATGCAGATAGTGAATTTTTTGTGGGTTCCATCCCCACCGCAGTTTTTACCTTCTAATAGGGGTTTTCTGCTTTACCATATCTGTGTTATGTGTTATTGCTTTCATGAATGTTTCTATGAATGTATACATACAATTAAGATTATGAATTGATATCACTTGCATAAAGAAAGAACATCATATATGATTGGCAAAACAAAGATTTGATTACATAAGGTTAAAGGTTAAATTAACTAAAATTTTTAGAGGTACTGATTCACCCCTCCCCTCTCAGTACATACTTTCCATTATTTCCAACATAATGTCTATTAGATATTAGATTTGTAATTTCATGCTTATTGTAATTATAGTTGGCTTTTTTTAGTAATTATTTAATAGGTTAATTTATATATATTGGATTTTTATAAATTAACCTATAAGAGTTTAATTTGCAATTTTTCTTGGAGATTTAATTATAATTTGTTAGTAATTTTATAAGATAAATGAATTTGCATAATATGGGATTATAATTTTGTTTATCACTACATTTTTTATTTGTTCTTTCTGGAGATGTGTGTATTATGCCATGGTGTGCTATTTTGGATGATTATGAAATGTATTATGTATTCTTTCCTACTATGAACTCTTTCATTTAGGGTATCTTTTGGGGTGTTAAGTTGTCTTTTAGGATGTAAACCAGAGGGTTTTGAGATTTGATTCTGCATGGTGTCTTTTGAGTGATTTCTAGTGCATTTTCCTATAATGTTATTTTAGTTTGATTGTCCTTCCTGAACCTAGTATTTCTGAACTTATGTTATGTGATCTTTTGAGAGTTCGTCATGTTGTTATGGTTAATAGAGAACCATTAGTTCCTATATGGGTAGGAACTTATTTATGAGGTTTATGAGATTATTTATGACCTTGAGCTTAGGGGGTGGTTAGTTAGGTGCATCTTAGGGGAGTGGCTTACAATAGGGGTATGATGTCGAAAGAGGCTAGTACCAGGGTGACCTATCATAAGTTATTAATAAGTGATAATGTAATAATAAAACTTAGGGTTAAAATTAAATACAAGATTGATCATGATGCCTCACTCATGCCTTGAGTGCTAGTACAGACTAAGGATGAGAATGGGATGATACCTAGAGAGTAGGTATGATTAGATTCTTCATCTTCATGAGAGGGTATTCTAGTTCCACATGAGTCATGTTGAGAGGTCTAGGGCCCAGAGGGGCCAGTCCAGGGTAACTTAATTGATTGACCATGTGATGACACTCCCATAGAATGTAGCCTAAGTCTCCTTCATAGGTACTTCTTTACCTTTTATGGTTGTGGTTTTGACATTTGGATTTTGGTTTCAGTAGATGGTTCATTTTGGTGTTTTGTTTGATTTATGTACGTCCTTTATCTTTGAATGGTGTACCTTTGTTTTGACCTTGGATCTCTAGTGTATCTTTTTCTTTCCTATCCTTATACCTCTACTTTAGTCTTTCTAGTTTGTGTTCTTGTGTGTGGGTATGATGTTATCTCCTCAGCATGGTGGGAGTGGACCTTTGGTTCCACAAGGTCAGGTGGTAGTGATTCTTATTACCATTGAGATCCGACAATTCTTATTCATGCTTGGATGATCCTTGTTGCAGTTTTATCTTCCTAGTCTTCTGGAGACTTATTCAGTTTCATGAGTTGTGTATTTTTAGCTATATGTGTATATTGGTTAACATCATTTTTGGAGGATGCATTGTATTGTTATGTATTATTGCACACCCTGTGACTTGTGCAGTGGATGATTGATTCGGTTGTATACCTTGGGTATCAGATATATATGTGGTATTGTTATATGAGATGTATATTATTGGATTTAGTTGATGTATCCTTTGTGTTAGTTCTTTATAGTTATTCTCCTAGATTATTTTGCTTAAGTAATTCTATGTCAAGGAACCCTCGAGAATTGTTATCTTTGTTGAGTTGTATTTATGTGTATGTCATGTATCTTATTGTGTTGCTTCCGCATTGTTAACATTATTGTTTGTAAACACTTAAAAAAAATTATCATGTTAACTTAGTGTCATGTTTAGGTTAGTTTTCCTAGGTTCCCTAGTGGGGCATTACACTTGGTATCATAGCATATGTTTCTACACTGGGAGATCTGGGAAATTTGTATTCCCATTAGTTGTCTTTTGGTTTAAAACTTGAAACAAACATAGAAATAAAACTTTGATGTATATAAAACCATTACTTTGTGATTATTTATTTCCTTTTGATGTTATTGGTTTTGGTTTTGAGTTTTTGATTGGTTCTCTGGTTGCTTCAGGAATCATGCCTGAGCCTAGATTTGCTAGAGGTTGTGGTAGAGGCTAAGTTGGTGGCCTTGGAAGGGGTAGGGATCATAGTCCTTCCATGAGTGTCAATCAGGACAGTGCTCATCAATAGAATAGAGACGAGAAGAGAGATGATCATTGGTTTGACTCTGAGGAGCCATGCACTAGACAGTTATTGCAGGCAATTTTGAGTCATCTTCCTGAGTAGGGTAGAGTGCAGAAGGATTTTTCACATTATTCTCAGTTAGATAAAAGAGCGAGGGTGAGATCTAGGAGACCTCTAAGGAGGACCATCACTGTGGATCCTGATGTTGTGGCAGTAAACCACATGAGGGATCTCATGAGAGTATGACATACTCCCTTTGATGGAAAGGGATCAGGGTTTGAGGTAGAGACATGGATTATTTCCTTGGAGAGAATTTTTTCCATGCATCCATTTAGTAGCAATACTAAAGCTAGGTATGCGGTGATGCAACTCTCTGATTTTGCAGTAGTGTGGTAGAAGATAGAAGAGGAGAAGTTAGGGCTCCATATGGATACAGTCACTTGGGAGTTATTTCTTGATAACTTCTAAGAGTGATTCCTCTCTATTCAGTGGAGGCAACAGCAGGCAGATGAGCTCCACAACCTGAGGTAGTTGACCCTATCAGTGATAGAGTATGAGCATCGATTCTTTGAGCTCAATTGTTATGCAGGTTATGGACATGATTTGGCCCTTATGATTCAACATTTTATTAGGGGGATCAATAAATGCATCGTTGGGTAGGTTAGGATCTTTGAGCCTATGACCCTCAAAGAAGCAATCATTAAAGCTACTCTTGCGGATGCAAATCTAGCTTTGGGCCATGGTGGTTAGATGGGAGTGCAGTCTAGCAGACCTACTCCTGGTTATCAAGGTAATCAGTCATAGGGAGCTAGGAACTCTAGGAAACCTCCTACGGTTTCAAAGGGTAACTAGAACTAGTAGGGTAAGAGATTATTTCATGGTACTAGAGGTGGTTCACAGTTGGGGAGCTATCACAACTCGCTGTGCAGTATGTGTAATAAGACTAATAAGTCAGTTCAAAGTTCACATCAGGATATTAGTGGGGGTAGTTTTCAGCAGTCTAGTGCACCTTCGGTTAGAGGAGGTGGTAGTAGAGGGGGTTGTTATTCTTGTGGGCAGCTTGGTCACATTGCGGCCAATTTTACTCAACATGTAGCATAGTTCTCAAGACAAAGGCCAGTAGCTTCTGAACCTACAGTTGGGAATATTGGTGGATCTCATGGAGCATATGCAACCTTTGATCACCCTCTAGCTATGTATCATGCTCCTATGAGTGGGGTTGTGAGTAGAGGAATAGAAGCTAGTTCCCACATTCCTCCAGTAGGGAATGATTCCCAGTGTTCAAATCAGAGATTAGGGAAGGTTCATATGAGACCCACACATTGAATCTTTTGTGACTCGTTAGGATGCTTTATGTTGATAGATTCATATCTCTATCTTTGTTGTAGGCTTGCAGGAGTAAGCCTAATTTTAGGGGAGGAGGATGTAATACCCACTCCTTAGTTTTCTTTTTTGTTTCAGTTGCTGAACTCTTTTAGGCCTTTTCATGTATGTGTGAGTTATTTCAGATGGTTTTGAGGATATTCATGTATTGCATTTCATTATGTTATTGATCCATTGCGTAGTTATATTATATCTTATATTTGCATATGATTTATGATTATATCATGATGATTATGTATATGTTATGGTGTCATTTTGATTATGGTTTTCTAACAATACTGACCCTATATTTGTATGCACATGGATCATTTGTATGTTTTACTATTTTTTTTGACGTGTTTGGTATGGTATGGTATGGGACATAGTCATAGTTACTTACTTCGGCAAGATCCACATCATAAATTGGTCTCAACCATTATTTGTTATATTATATGCATGTATGTTCATCTTTGTGATGACAGGTTTGTAGGTACCGGGATATGTCTTCCCTCAATTGGCAGGAGTGAGCGTGTCCTATCACAATATCTCAATGGTAAGAGAGGGGAGATAATATCAGGTCCAAATCCATACCCTAAACCCTTATTTTGTCCTATAAATAGACAAAGAATCTGATTGACTATCCTATCTGAATCTGTCAAGTGACGTGGATTCGTGAGCCTGTTTGTGTGTGTTTATGGTTCTGTTTCAGTTGTTTGTTTGTTTCAGTTGATTTTCTGATTAGATGGTTTTAAGTTGATTTAATAATGCTTTTGGCTTGATTTATTTAATGAATATTTATGGTAAATATTAATGTTAATAATTGCACCTTTAATAAGGTTAAAACATTGATATATTAAATATATGGCTATTTAATAATTAAATATTAATTAAATGCCTATATTTAATTAATTGATTTAATTATTAAGTCTTGATTTAAATAATTGAGATTTAGTAAATATTAAATCCAATAATTGTAATTAATTATGAAAATTTAAATTATTGGGTGTTTCTTTAAGTTGCAGATTAATTGATTTATTTAATTGAATTATATTCTCATGCATTTTCAATTGTAAATTTGTTTTATATTCTAAATGTTGAGATGTGCATGCTTTAAGTGAAAATTGAAAATAAAGAATTTATTTTAATTATTAATTAGATAATTTATGTTCCTTTTAGGGTTTCACTTTTTGAAAACCTAATTGCTTGGTTTTCTATATCCTTGGATTGAAATCTATTTTGGAGGTTGTTCAATCAGGGACAAGGAGAAATAAGGTGATTGGAGAATTGTGGAGAGCTTAGGAGCATTTTTAGATTCTTCATTGCTTGGATTTTTTTTGTTTCTCTCATCAATTATTAAGGTAGGATCTTGGTATTGTTAATTCTAGCTTTCAGATCCCTGTCTTCTATGCATCTTAAATGCTAAGATCCTTTGTTTGAAGCTTCTTTGTTTTATTATTGTGTGGTTTATTGATTAAAATTGAAGAAATGTGTTCTTGGATCAATTTTGTGGTTTCCTTCATGTTTGCATACCATAACTATGTTTTTGGGCATAAGGGTTTCATTTTATTGTTTTGGATGCAAGATGGGCATTAGGATTTTCATTTGGAATGTTTCAGTTTTCAAATATTGGCCTTAGGTTTTCAAATTTGTGGGAATGACTTGTTTTGTGAAAATTTTGTCAAAGAGATTGAATTAAACCTTCAAATTTGTAGATGTCTTATCCCAAAAAGAAAATTTCACCCTTACCCGGATCCTGTCCAAAAACTGGGTCTAGATCTTCAAGGAAGCGAAGCAATAGAGATCAATTGCATGGTTGAAAGTATCATAGAAATTAAGATTAACATTAGAATTAATGTATTTCTAGTTTGTATCTATTATTTGGTTGAAGAGGAAAAAAAATCCACTTTTACTCTCTTAGAGCTATTCGGTAAATCATCCTTTTAAAGAAATAATTTTGCCTATTTGTTATTGAAGAATGGAAATCATTATTAGTATTGTAAAAATAAAAGAGAAAAATTAATTAAAAATTTAAATTTTATCAAACCAAAAAAAATATAAAACAAAAAAAAAAAAAATATAAAAATAAATAAATAAATGTAAGTGAAGTGGCGGTGGGGACACCACTCACCCGACAACGTCTAAACAACAAACTAAAACATATATCTTCCGAAGGGGGGACACTTAGTGTTTTTTTCAACTCCCTCTTTATGTTTTACGTTTTAGTTGGCTATTTAGCTAATACCCCACTCCCCCACCCCACCTTGATCCCCACGGCAGTGGGGGTACCATGGACTGTGGTACCCACAACAGTCACCAGGGTGACCTGCGGGACTATGGGTGGGGACCGCAATCTGCGACCCCACTCCCAGTTAGGGGAGAATGCCCCACTACGTGGGTGGGGACCACATTCCGTGACCCCACTCCCATTTAGGGGAGACAACCCCAGTACGTGGGTGGTGAGGTTGGTAAGAAAGTCATTTTTTTTTAAAATTTAAATTTGTTTTTTTTTATTTAAGTAAAGTTTTATTTTAAGTTAGATTTATTAATTAAATTTAATTTTTAATTATTATATATATTCTATTGTTAGTTATTATTTTATATTAAGTTTTATTATTATTATTAATATTTAGTTAGTATTAAATATTAATGCTACCTTATTTAAATATTAGTGTTATTTTAATGGTTGTTTTAAAAAAAAAATGGTTTTAATTAATTAATAATAGTATTAATATTGCAATTAATATAAATGTCTATTAGATGTTACATTTGTAATTTCATGCTTATTAAAATTATAGTTGGGTTTTTTTAGTAATTATTTAATAGGTTAATTTATATATATTGGATTTTTATAAATTAACCTATAAGAGTTTAATTTGCAATTTTTCTTGGAGATTTAATTATAATTTGTTAGTAATTTTATAAGATAAATGAATTTGCATAATATGTGATTATAAATTTGTTTATCACTACGTTTTTTATTTATTCTTTCTGGAGATGTGTGTATTATGCCATGACGTGCTATTTTGGATGATTATGAAATGTATTGTGTATTCTTTCCTACTATGAACTATTTCGTTCGGGGTATCTATTGGGGTGTTAAGTTTTCTTTTAGGATGTAAACCAAAGGGTTTTGGGATTTGATTCTGCATGGTGTCTTGTGAGTGATTTCTAGTGCATTTTCCTATAATGTTATTTTGGTTCGATTGGCCTTCCTGAACCTAGTGTTTCTGAACTCATGAATATACCAATTTGTGCATGGTGAAGTACAAGTTTATTCTCCTAAAAATTTTCAATCACCATTCGAGCAAAGCTTAAGGAGACCTGGGGAGAAAGAAAAGAAGCTAGAGCATTTCTGTGATTGCTGAGTGGGCATACCCTAATTCACCGAGTAAAAGGTATTGTGATCGTCTGCGAGCTTTGCTTACGATGGATACTCCATTTTTATTTGATGTTAGTGATAGGTTGAGGTATAAGTTTAAGAAACACCCCTACAAATCTATGGAGGATGGTCCTGAAGGCTCATTTTCGTAAACTCCATACGATGTACTTCATGTGGAAGATATCAGGGCATACATACATTGCAAGTATGAGTCATTAGGGGATTTTGAAATCTATAAGGAGATGAAAGAAATGATAAAGGTTGATGGAACTTGGAAGGATGAATTCGCTCATTTACAGAACATAAGCATCACATGAATGATGAAAATCTATGAATTCGATGAGGAAGAATGGATCAAGATCATTCTTAGTAGAGTCCATGACCAGTTTCTATGGATAGGATAGAAACATGTTAAGATTTCCAATGAGTTGATTCATGATGTGACCGGATTGGATAATACTGGCATTATCCAACTGTGAAAAAAAATGCAAAGAAGCAAGTTGAAAACCTAACACATTTGAAGTGGGACAAGAGGGCAGTGAAAATTGCCAACATCTTTCAACAAGATGTAAGATTTATTTGAATGATTTTGGGATGCAAACTTCATTACAACAGATGACCTAATTCTATCTTCATGGGTGTAATAATGATGGCATATAAGATGGCGAAGGAAAACGTGAAATACAACTTGTGTGAAGTACTCAGATAAAAATTCCTTGAGAATGTTAAACAAATCACGCAAGACAAATCAAAGGCATTCAGGTTTGGATCACTACTGATACATATCTACATTCATATAGTTCATAAGTTTCCTAGAAGGCATCCTAGGGTGTGGAAGGATAGTGAACCCATAGTTATTCAAGTGACTAACAGTTATAGAAGACAAAATAGTGTTAGGATTGGATAATACTGAGAGGGGGGGGTGAATCAGTATTACTGAACTTAATTAAATTCTTCAACCAATTAAACATTAACCATAAGCTTGCAGAAATGAAAAGAACATAAGAAAATAACACAGTACTCATAACACCATTATTTGTTTTCGAGGAAACCATGGCCAAGGGAAACCTCAGTGGGGATGATACCCACAAAAATGCACTAAAGTATAGTGTCCCTATTAGGAGACCTAGCCTTGTTAGGAGGTAAATATTACATAGTATATTTCCTTTTTAAAGGAATTACAACCCTGTTAAAGGCATACAACACCCTGCTAGGGGCCAACTGAGCATACAAATCTACAATAAAATTTTGTTACAAAATGTTCTTAGTAAAGAACAATAACAAGCATCTCTAATGCTTAGATAGCTCCTGTTTATAGCTCATCAATGATCTCTATCATCCTCTACTCTATCATTCACATCTATCTCATAACATATCATCAATCCATGTATATTAATCTTCCACAAAAAGATCTTACATATATCTTTCTCTTTCACCAATTCGGCTCTCAATGCAAATATTACATAGTCAATTTTCAACATAAAATACATTTAAAAAAGTAAATGTCAGACGCATAGTCGACACTCTTACATAGTCAAAGTATAGGTTATCATCAACCATAATCCAACTCTGATTGCTAGGATTCCATGTCATACTCCCTTAATCATCGCTATTGTCCAACTGCTCTGTATCACTGTTCTGTTGCAGTCTGTCTATCTTTAATTCTCTCTAACTCATTGTAAACATTCCCAAAAAAAAATTGATCTTAGGTGGAGGTCACACATACCCCATACTATCTTCCTCTAATCTTGCATGTCATAACTCATCAATCTTGATCTTTGATACCCAAAATACTTATGTATCTTTGCTTCTATACTTAGTCAATTTCTGAGTTAGCAAAACTTAACTTTATAGGAATCAATCTGTAAACTAGATGTGTTTCCAAAAATGAAAACCAAAAATTGAATCACTTTCCAACAATCTCTCCCTTTGGCATTGATGACAACACTTAACAAAAAAATGACTAAGTGTTCCAACAAAACAAAACCGTCTCCTCTATTTTCTCTCCTTACTACTTCCTTCTTATCTCGTCTCCCATTCATTTTTTTTCTCATCTTCTCCTTCTTTGAAAACAATAATAAAGGTGCATACAAAATAATAGGATTAGTCCTTGCTCACCAGTTTTAGAATATCTTGAAAGGAATCTTCCAAGATCTTCACTTATGTACTCCATGTTTTAAACAATACTTGACTAACATGAATTAGTCCATTCAATGCAAATGATGCGGTCTTTGCTTCTTTTAACTGTGTAGGCATAGAATTAGTCAATGACTCTGTAACTTTCTCTAAGTCTGATAGAGGTGCCTCAAGTATGGATAGCTTAGGATTGATAAAACTCTTCAGCAAAATGAATCTTGCTAATACTCTCCCTTTCTCAAGATATAATAGATTGATTTTTGAAAAAATTCTTGTTACTTCCTTGTCTAACTTCGTTACAAATTGTGAAGAGGTTTCACAACTTTCCATCACATTGTTCAGAGTTGCCCTCTCCTTGGCAATAATGTCTTCAACATTTTGAACATGCCTAATAGGATTCATACAGTAACTAAATAGTTTCCTTTCATGTGCAATGCAACTCTTTGCATTTGTTAAACAAGTTTCTAGAATGCCTAAGTCCCATGCAATAGACTTGAAAACTTCAGATAGTTTCTTCTCTGGATAGTTCTTTTCTGCCTTCTCTTCTGCAATCTTTATCAAATTCTCATAATATCCATCAAATTCATCAAGTGTTATTTTTAGATTTTCAATGTCATCTCTGTGCTAGAAAACAATAGGTATTGGAAGCAATTTTTTCATAGTATCAATTGCCCTGGTAATTACTTTAGCCTTTTTATCACCTTTTTGTTTCGATCTTTCCTTGACTTTAGTTAGTGCAGTAAAAGCTAATTTTACTAGCTAATCTTAATACATGTATTCAACATGAACTTCTATTGTTTTGTCTTTGCTTGTCAACAATGAGATGGAAGATGTGTTTACCTCTTTCTATTATTCCTTCTTCCCTTCTTCCTCTTTCTTCTCTTCTTCCAATTTCTACTCTACTTCATCTGCAATAGTTTTGTTCACATTCCCTTCAAATCGGTTATTTTCATCATGTGATGTATCAAGTGTCACAAGCACACCAGAAACATAGAAATATGGTTGTGAATCATCTTCACTCTTCTCAGCATTTGCCTCAGCTATCTTTGAATTTTCTCCCATTCCTAATGGTGTAGGCAAAGTGGTTTTAGGAGGTGGAGGATTCTCAGGAGTAGTGTTCATCAATATTTTATCTAGTGCCTTCTGAGTTTCCTCAGTGACTTCATCATATTTTCTTGCCATGATTTTCAGTAGTCTTACCTTAGTCCTCAACAAAGGTTTCAATTCCTTGAATATTCTCTCTCTTTCTTGTAAAGACATCACAGGCAACATGTTGTCAATTTCCTGATTTCTAATTTTTTTGTCTTCAATTTGAGCTAACTGTTTCCTTGTCTCTAATCTCCCATACAATTCTTCAGGTATGTTGCTCTCAATTTCCAATAGAGTCTTTTTGAAAACAAGTAGGTGATTAACTACAACATCTTCAATTTTATGTTTGTTAGTCTCATCATACCTGTCATAGTATTTGTCAATTGAAACTAGCTTCCCTTGTTCTATAGCTCTCTTCTATATCATCTTCAATTCAGGCTTCCATGCTTGATTACTCTTCTTAGGTTTCTTCTCTTCTCTCACAGTGCTTGGTTCCATAGATGATGTTTGCTTGCTAAATCTGGTGTTTACTCTAGGAGTAATGTTTTAAGTTTGTGATATTTATTGTGATGGAGGAGGTGGACTGTCTACCATTAGTAATCCAGGAGTGGGAAGGGCTATCATTCTTCCATTTTCTTTTTCATTTCTTTCAACTCTTGTTCTTTCAATCCTGCCTTAACACCACATTCATGTATAATGTTACCAATTTTCCTTTTCCTCAGACCTCTAGTCTGCTCATCTCTTACCTTAGATGATTTATCCTCATATGTACCCCATATTTCTTCTGATGTATCAATCTCAGATGCAAGAACATGTTCAACTTGCATGGTCAATACCTCTAAACTTAATTCATATCCCATTGGATAAAACCATTTCTTCCTAGGTGTGACTACCTCAAAGCATACACAATCAGTTTCAACCATGAAACATATTGTATCCTTGTATTTTTCAACAATATCTTCATGTAATTTGTATCTAGTTTTCATTTGTCTCTTAAGAATCTTAATCATACCAAACAATTCCTCATCAACCCATGTTCTGTTATGTCTTCTGTAGTTCTGTAAAATCTAAATACCAATAGGTATCCCTTTTCTCCAACCACTAGGGTGCATGCCAGTAAATTTGTGTTCAATGTGTATAAACATATGCATCAATAGTGAGCCAAATCTAAAGGTCTTTGATCTGTCTTTCTTTATAAGTTTAACATTCTCTAGAAATTGTTGTGCTAATAATTTGCATAGGTTATATTTTACATTTTCTTTCACCATTCTCCATGCCATCATAATGACTCCTACAGATACCAAATTAGGTCTACTGCTGTAGTAGAATTTGTAGCTAAGTATCATAGAGATTAATCTCACATCTTTCTGAAAGATGTCATTTACTGTCATTTCTCGCCTGTCCCATTTTGAGTGAGTTAGGGGTTATTTTACTCTATATTGTCCATTCGGTTGTAAATATCACAATCACAATATATGCATCGGCTGATGTTGTGCTCTTAGATGTATAGTACATTGTGTTGACCATGTTCATACCTAAGCTTACCCAAGCTCAATCCACAAAATTTTGGGCTGGATATAGTCTGATATCTGTATCCAATGCTCCCCCTAAGGCCATGATCGGCCAATTAGGTTAATTATTCTTTACTTCCATCAGGAGAAGATCCAGTAGCATCTACTGTCTCTCCCTAAACTAGTGTCTCACTAGTTTCTTTGATCTTCCAAATTTTACCACTATTGTTATCTTCTACTTTCTTAAAACAACTGTCAAAATCATTCTTCAAATCTGCAACACTCTTGCCAATATCACTTCCACTCTTCTCTGAATTAATAGGAGGTGGTATTCTTCTATGGTTTACTCCCTTATACTTGCAAAACTTTGCTATATGTCCTGGATTATTGCATTTGTAACATAAAGGAGGTCTTCTTTCCTGATTTACTTGCAACTTACAATACTTCATAATGTGTCCAAGATTATGGCATTTATAGCATGTAGGTTCTCTTCAATTTTCTTTTTTATATCCATGTTGATTAGGTATCTTGCATTTTTCTTTCTTGTGCCATTATCCATTGCAATTAAAACAACAACTAGAAAAAGTTTTAAAAGGGGCATTACCTCTGCAGTCTCTCTTCATGTGTCCAAATTTGTTATAACCAAATCATATACCTTTGAAGGGTTTGATCTTCTCTCTAGGTTCTTCAATAGGAGTTTTTTTAGCATCAATCTTCTCATCAAATTTCTCTTCCTGATTCTTTGAGCATTCAGATTCATTGAAGTCAATACCAGTCATATCACCTTTAGGTTTCTATCTGTGTCTTTGTTAATCGGTCAAATCACTGCTGGTATGAAGTTTCTCAATGTGTTTCTTTGCCTCAACAAGTTCACCTTTTATGATCTGATTGTATTTCTCTAGTTCTAGATACATGTTCTTGTAGTTGTCAGCCTCATTCTTCATTTGATCTAATGCATTTTTTAGGGATTCTTCAACTTTCTTCTTAGAATTATTTTGTATCTGAATTTATTTAGTCATAGCCTCATTCTCAAGTTTCAGGTTTTCATTTTCTTCTTTAAGTTGCTTTATCTAATCTGAATTATCTTCATTTGAATCCTCTTTTATCTGAACCATAAGATCTTGTCTTTGACTTCTGGAAAGTTCAAGTTGTTCCTTGAGTTTGTTTATAAATTTCTCAGCTCTTCAAATGTTGAATCTCAATTCTCCATTCTCTACTTTTTCTTTGTCAAGGTCTTTGAGTGCAACATCAAATTTTTCTTGCAAACTATCCAAATCCATTATAATCTCCCTTAAGTTGTTAAACTTTCTCTCTAAGGGCCAAAATCTTTGATACCAATTGTTAGGATTGGATAATACTGAGAGGGGGGGGGGTGAATCAGTATTACCGAACTTAATTAAATTGTTCAACCAATTAAACATTAACAATAAGCTTACAGAAATGAAAAGAACATAAGAAAATAAAACATTACTCATAACACCATTATTTGTTGTCGAGGAAACCTTGGCCAAGGGAAAACCCCGGTGGGGATGATACCCACAAGCATGCATGCACTAAAGTATAGTGTCCCTGTTAGGAGACCTAGCCATGTTAGGAGTTGAATATTACATAGTAAATTTCCTTGTTAAAGGAATTAAAACCCTATTAAAGGTATACAACACCCTGTTAGGGGCCAACTAAGCATACAACTCTACAATAAAATTCTATTACAAAATGTTCTCAGTAAAGAACAATAACAAGCATCTTTAAAACTTAGATAGTTCTTGTTTATAGCTCATCAATGATCTATGTCATCCTCTACTCTTTCATTCACATATATCTCATAACATATCATCAATCCATGTATATTCTTCTTCCACAAAAATATATTACATATATATCTTTCTCTTTCACCAAGTCAGATCTCAATGCAAATATTACATAGTCAACTTTCAATACAAAATACATTTAACAAAGTAAATATTAGATGCATAGTCAATGCTCTTACATAGTCAAATTATCGGTTATCATCAACCATAATCCAACTCTGATTTCTAGGAGTCCACATCATACTCCCTTAATCATCGCTACTGTCCAACTGCTTTGTATCGTAGTTCTGCTACAGCCTGTCTGTCTTCAATTCTCTCTAACTCACTATAAACATTACAAAAACGAAATTGTTCTTAGGTAGAGGTCACACATACCCCATAATGTCTTCCTCTAAGCTCACATGTCATAAATCATCGATCTTGATCTTCGATACCCAAAATAATTCTGTATCTCTACTTCTGTACTTAGTCAATTTCTGAGTTAACAAAACTTAACTTTATAGGAATCAATCTTTAAACCAGATGTGTTGCCATAAATCAAAACCAAAAAGTGAATCACTTTACACAAAATTGATCACTTTCCAAAAAATAGTACATGGGTAGATGGAGAAATCTTTGCAATACTCAAGATTATTCAAAGGAAAATGAAGAAAAGAATGAGAATTCCTAATGCAATGGTTGAAAAGTACAAAGATACAATCTATTGCATGGTTGAAACTGATTGTGTATGCTTCAAAGAAATAGATCCTAGGAAGAAA
Source organism: Thuja plicata (assembly GCA_018584345.1). Lineage (NCBI taxonomy): Eukaryota > Viridiplantae > Streptophyta > Pinopsida > Cupressales > Cupressaceae > Thuja > Thuja plicata. Next base: position 1,683,221 of record MU227235.1, on the reverse strand, counting down.
TGGAGTTTCCCTATGGGCTACAAGGTCAGTTCAAAAGTTCCCACCATGAAAGCAGAATATGTTCTATCTTCTGAGATTGATTCTATTGAAGAAAGATGGGGAACCTATGTAGAAAAGTATGCCAAAATCATAGATGAGCAAACTAGGCAAGGAAGAAAAAAGACGATTGAGAAAATGGTTGATAATCTTTCATAGAAGGTAGGTAGAAGATAGAAAAAGGAGCTTCTGGGTTGGCGAGCACTACTCCTATAACCCTTCCACCTCCTAAAGTTGTAGAGGTTGTTGATCCACCTCCTACTATGGTTGATGTACCTGTTACCACCCCTACACCACCCAAAAGGTCATTGCAGAGAAAAATCATGACTGAAACAGAAAAGGTAGAAGAGATTCTTGTGAGAAGAACAAGGTCATCTAAACAAAATTCACCTCATAAATTGAAAAGGACGGAAGTGGAGAAGAAAGAAGAAAATAACATTGAAAAGGAGAAAGTTGAGAAGGAAATTGAAGTGATAGCACAAGATGAACCAGCTAAGAGACAACATTGGAAACCTAATCTAAAGATGTTGGCAAAGAGGATAGTTGATCAAGGAAAGCTAAATTAGTTTCCTAGATATTATGAGAGGTATAATAAAAATGATAAAATTTTGATTAAAGACATTGTCATTAATCACATGCAAGTGTTTAAAAAGAATCTACTTGAAATAGAAGGTAGTATTACTAAGGACTTATATGATAAATTGGAAGTAAGGAAGTATTTAACACTTAAAGAAGATGAACAGATAAGCATGAAATCCATAGAAAATATGCTACATGTTGTTTCATTTTTTGACCATGACAGAATAATGCAAGTCATTAAGCTCCTACAAAGAGTAAAAGAAAGATTGATAAAGATTATGGGGAGAAAGTATGATAAAGTAATAGGAGAAACCAATAAGGATATTGATAAAGTATTAATGGAAGATGAACTAGAAAAGAATTTACCTCCTAAGTACAAGGCTACTAATCCCAAAACCATTCTGAAAGGAGATTCTTCTAAATCCGCACAGGCACACATTAACTTATCTAAGGATGAAGGTGATAGTAATCAGTTCTACATTACAGTTAAGCAACCTGATTTATTTGTAGCAAGTGTGCCTGTGTCTTTGTACACTTTGCAAGATATTGTGACCCTTTTCAAGGGAATTTTGATACTATTACTGAGGTAGATGGTAGCAATGAACACATTACAATCAATACAATAGGTCTTGGCACATTGACTGGGGGACATATGAAAGGAGCTATTGAGAAAGAAGATCAAGGCACTAAGGAAGAACTGAAAGAAATTATGGTTGAGGTAAAGAAGGAAGCTAAAACTGAGGATGAAGCTAAGAAAGAAATAAATGTATCCATTCCTGTCTCTTCAACTCTACTATTAGCAAGTGATAACAAACCCCTGAACACTAATTTTGATGGCATGGATGAGGATGAATTAATGAATTTGTCATTCATATCCTTTGCTAAGGCTAAGGAGAGATCAGAATAAAGGATGGAGAAAAAGACAAGGTATTGGATAGGGTTATAGATAGAATTATAAAAATTCTACATATTGATGAACTATAACTGATTGAATGTTTAAAGATGATAAGTTGATGATCACCAAGCTACAAAAGTGAATGCAAGAAATTAAATCAGTTAATTTATTGTATTTTAATTGATGTCAAATTGATATGGTTTGATTATTCATACACATATTATCATAACCTTGAAGATCTAAAGAGACAAAGTTTATGTTTTCAGTAAAATATAAAAAGTATGTATACACCGAGTGACAATGAACACTTAGCAGTTCATAGTGTATACCAAGCACCGCAGTAATTGAGTTGTTGACCGAGCATAATTGAAGTTGATGACCGAGCATAACTGGAATTAAAGAAAGACAAAATTTCTTAGCTGGCAAAGCTACAATTTAGGGATTGACTGATTGATTGTTTTATTTTCAATAATTAGTTAAACTAAAGCAAGGAAGGAGATTTAAAGCACATTTTATTCACAGTTTTCAAGGAGAGATTTATGGAATAAAACTAAAGGAGAGCTTTATGGGATAAAGAAACACATGGAAATTTTTATGGATCAAGATGAGATCTATGATGAAAAAAAGGAGATTGAGAAGCTAATCATGTCTATATAAAGAGACAAGAAATTCATTATCAAGAGAGGAATGTTGAATATATTTTGTGTGAAGATAGAATTCTTCATGAAGATCTGATCATACAAGTTGAAGAACAGAGCCAAGGAATTTCGCAGACACTAAGAAATAGAAGAAAGAGAAATCACCGAGCAGAAGAAAGAAAGAAAGAAAAGGAATTGAAGTGTATATTGATAAGAGATACTGAAATAACAATAAATCTGAATATTTGCAAATCAAATTTTTATTTTGAACAGATCATTTACTGTATCAGTTTAACCATTGATTCAGAAAATATCTTAACCAAGTGGGATTTAACAATCCTTATTGTATTGAGATACTCAAGAGTATCAAAAGGTTTTCTTGTTGACAACATAGTGAGTGCTAGGTCAAAAGACAAACTATTGGTTTTAAATACTCTAACAAGTTTACACTTAATAGTGTGTATTGTAACCTTGAAAAGGGTTGGCTCTTCACCGATCTCACTTCAGAAGAGTGAAAATATTTTGGGTTACTGGTCCCAGGTGGTTTTTCCCATATTGGGTTGCCACGTTAAAATATGTGTCAAAAATGTAAATGTTTCATTGATTTGATATATTTTTTTACACATCATTGAAACTAGATTGGTTGGATAACTGTAAGTTTATTTTTTTCTACTCGGTAAAGTCTAGAAAAGATAAATAATATATCTTACTGAGCAGTTTATATTTGTTAAGATTACTTGTGGCACACATCTTGATGAAACTAGGACTATAAGATAACTGAAGGTATTTATTTGAGATATAATTTTTTGGTTGGATCTTTTGGAATTATTTTTAAGCCACTAATTCACCCCCCCTCTCAGTTATTCTAACACATATACACTTCACCTTTTAGGGAAATGATACGGTGGATAATCTAAGAAAAGTCCTTGATGACTTTAATGTTCACTTTACTTCTTTGGAGAAGGTCGTAGCTATGAAAGTTGAGAGGGAATACATGACGAAGAAGTTAGATAAGATATGATAGTCATTAAAGTGGGATATAATCGTATTAGACACCACTATCTTTGGTATTAGGTCTTGCATCGAGCATGGAAAGAAGATATACGGGTATTGCACAAACCCTTCTAGGCATGTATAGAATGTGGTGGATATAATCTATAATGATGAGAATATATTGGATGAATTGGTGAAGGATTGTGGGTCCTCCTCACAATATTTTACAGAGATGGATAAGGAAGTATCCATGTTATTGGACAAAATCAATGTACTTGAAACTAACAAGTCAAGAGTGTTGGGGAGATTTTATATGTTGAAGAGTATGCTTACTCCTAAAATATCAATTCTAGAGAAACACCTTGAGGAAATGGAGACAATGAAGAATTCCCTTGGTGAAGCTCTACCACCAGTACTGAAGGATGTTGAGATCTCATCCTTTTCTTTTAATGGCCTTATTCCTATTGGTTAGACCTTGGTGAAGACATGGGCAATAGATACAAATATCTTGGAAACCTCTTTTCAAGAAATACTTAATATGGTATGAGTTTTTGGTGAGAAAATCTATAATTTTTATGTGTATATAGTTAAATTTTTAGTATACCTTTTTCATTGATGTCAAAGGGGGAGTAATAAGTGTAGTATTAAAAATGTATAGTCAGTAGTTTGGCATTAGACACTTAGTTTTTCACTAAGTATTTCTATCAATGCCAAAGGGGGAGATTGTTGGTAAATGAAATAATGAGTATAGCATATAGGTTTTCATTTATGGAAACACTACTTATTGGCATGGTCGCTTGGAGTACAATCTAATTTTGGATATTTTGTTTGGAAAAATGACTAAGTCCAAGAAGTAGTTCACAAGGTATAGTTGTACTTTTTTTCTTGGCGAGCACAATATGTGACGACTTAAGTCATGCAAGCTTAGAAAAATGTATTATGGGATGTAGTAGACCTTCAGTTAAGGTCACTTGTATTTTAGAGTTAACTAGAGAGAGTTACAACTTGATGTGCTTACGCGAAGACAATGTAGCAGTGTATCAGGGAAGATGAGTGGTCATGATGTTTAAGGGAGTAACATGTGGATTCCAGAAGTGCTACTTTGGATTTGGTTTGGTTCCTACCCTACCTTTGTTGATATGTTATCATTGAATATGTATTTTCTATTTGATTATAGGTTGGACATATTTTGTGATGTATTTGTGAGCCGACTGAAAAGGTTATGAGATCGAGTATATATGTGAAGATGTTTTGAGATGCAAAGATATGTGTGGAATAGATAGATGCATTGCGATATCAGAATCAGATAGAGGATGTTGCGAGCTATAAATGAGACTACTTAAGCATAGTAGATGCTTGTATAGTTCACTTTGTGATAAATCATTGTAAAGACATTTTTTCATTGTAAGAACAATGAGCTCCTTGTATTACTCCTAACAGGGTTTCTATCCTTTAACAAGAATTTGTACTAAATGTAATATTCAACTCCTAAAAGGGCTAGGTCTCCTAATAGGCACATTATACTCTTAGTGCATTATTTGTGGGTATCATTCCCACTGGGGTTTTCCCTTGGCCAGGGTTTCCTTGTTAACAAATCATGGTGTTATGAGTTGTTTACTTTATGTGCATGTTCTCCTTATTTTAGTAATTGCATGGTTAAGTTTGAATTTTTTGAGTTTGAAAATAAATTTTTGTAATACTAATTCACCCCCCTCTCAATATTACTGAATCCTAACAGATCATACATTTGGAGTTGTAAATACCTTCGCTAAGGATTTCTCTTAATGATATTATTGATAATGACACTTATAAAGAACATCATCTTCAAAAATTTGAAATGTTGGATGAACAATGAATTAATTACCTTGAACATATTAAAACATATCATAAATCCTTAAAGAGGAAATATAACAACAAAGTGATTAAACGATCTTTCTTGGTTGTAGATTTGGTTCTTATGAGAATCAATGTAATGTTAACACCCTACCTAAAAAAATAGGAAAATTTGGTCCTAATTGGCTTGGTCCCTTTATCGTAACAAAAGTCTACTATTTGGGTGCATATAAGATAGCTAATATGGATGGGATACCCCTTAAAGACCTTATAAATGCTATGAATTTGTGTAGGTACTATACCTAACTCTTGTCTTCTTTTCCTTCTCTCTCTTCCCTTCCTCATGTTATTCTTCTAAATTATATGTGCTTGTGTCTTTACAATAGAGAATATGTGTTGATAGTTAAAGACAAATCTTTTCTATTTTCATGTATTGCTTCATTCTTGACAAAAAAGTATTTGTTTTGTCTTTGATTTATTTTTGTAATATTTTGATCGTGTTGGTTATAATATTACTCAAAGATACTTACACACTTCTTAGTTCTTCCATATTTTATGTTTGGATACATTAGTGTTTATTTAATATTTCTACCTAATACTGCATGATCATCTATCTAGATAAACACATGCAATAGTTGCATTTAATTAAGAATGGGTTTTGATTAGATCACATGTATATCATTTTTTTTATCTTCATTGCATTAATCTATAAATCGTTCATAATGACATAAAAAAATAAATATACACCAAACATAAGCATCATAAATCTACATATATATAAACTAGCATATATGAAAATGTCATCCAAATAGTTGGCACTATTCAAAATGTGCCCTATTACTGAAAATTAAAATATCAAAGCATTAAAAATTAATTCTCCTTCATAGGGTGGTGGCTCCCTAAGAAATCTAGCCCGTGATGAGAGGATGGTGGTCATAGTGTATATGAAGGTCTATGGGATGCCATAGAGCGTGTATGACTCCTTGACATGATTTTCTCATAGCCCCAAATGAAACCTAACAACTCATGTACTTCACATTGAGCATCTGCTAGCTACTACTCCATCCACTCCACTATGCATTGGATTCTCTCTCTCTATTCTCTCCATACCTGCATCTCTATATGAGAAAGCTCAAATATATCCTTATGACGCCTAGGGTCTCTCTATGATCCAAAAAAAATTTGTGAACATGATGAGATCTATGATGCTATGGCCATATCTCTAATAACCTGACTCACAAAAATGCACCATCCACTAGTGCCAACTATAATATTCCAACATCATATCAGTAATTTACCATACAAAAATTTCATCAATAAGTATGCTTTAAATTTAAAATATTTCATACCTAGATCTCCTTCTTCATACTCAGGATTGTTAGTAGCTAGAACCTGTGGACCTTTACCCTGGGATTTTGTTTTGGTCATGGAAAAAATTCTCTCTCCACACTCTTGGATGGTGGCCTCCCTTGAGGGTGGTCTCTCTGATGAGGCTTTCTATGGTCGTCCCCTCAGGTGAGAAGTATCAATCTCTTTTTTTGCCTCCTCCTCATCTACTCTATGGTCCTCTCGCATAGGTACCTCCTCTATCTTGGCTCTAGGTTTCTCATCCTCTTACTTATCCTCCTCCTTAAAATCCTCCTCATCTTTGACTACCGCTAGGCCTATCCTAGTACATGGCCTTGGGTCTCCCATGGGGTAGTCAATTAGAAAGATGAGTCTCACTCCATGAACACTAGTGTATCTAAGATACTCTCTCAACATACCTACATCAGCCATGATATCTAATACATACATATCCTGACCATCCTCTAAAGTTGAATCTATGTCCTCTATATCATCAAGCATAGGTCTTGATTGGGCCCCATGCCTCTGAATAAAATGTTGCCTATGTGAATAGATAGGCACTACTTGAGGAACACCATGCGGGAAGCAGAACTACCCCCTCACCTTGTCAAAATAGAAAGGTTCCACAATCCAAATGTGCCTCTCCTCCAACAACCTATCTCTCTACATACATCTCAGTTGATGGATCATATCTGTCCATATTGGCTTCTGTTGGTAGGGACTCCATATGATATCAGTTGGCTGCAACTGATCCATAATGACTCTCCAATATAATATATCTCCACATTGTCATATGTTTCTCAATGGATAATAAAATGTGCATGGGTCTGTATCATGTGTCTCAACCAAGAATCCAACATACTATGTGCAAGCAATATCCTTAAACATACATACCTTGAGCAGAGTGCAAGTAATAAGGCTCCTTCCGCTGATAACAGAAAAACTTACCCAACTCATAATATAGGTGTGCAAGAATAATCCTCCCCCATGAAAATATAGTACAATTATCCTCCATGCTCTAAACTGTCTATGCTAAAGGTGCCAAAAAGGTAGTCCCTCTGCAATCAGGAGTCACTATCACTACAATGCTACCGATCATAACTTTTTGCACCATGGAAACATCCTCTACAACATATAAGAGTGCATCTAAAGATATCTAATGAATATGGTCATTAGGGTGAGCATGACCTAAACAATACAATTGATCTCTCGCAATCTCTACATTGGATTGTGACTTAGCACATGTGATAGGTAATTGCAGTATGTGATACAATCCTCTAGTGCAATGGTGATCTCTTTGGTAGGCAGATGGAATGTTGAGGTATCCTCATCCCATCTCTCCATGAGATCCATCAGCATGGTGCAATGGTATCTCATGCATGACAAAATGTATGCCTAGTAGAGACCAACATCTCTCAATAAGGCTATATCCTTAGAGCTCAGCTCTCCAAATAGTCCTCTCAAGTATGATATAACCTTTACACATGCATGCTCTCTCAAGGAAAGACATTCTTGCAATAAAAAATCAATGAAGTAGTATCAAAACAAAAACCATATATGACAATCAAACTGAATCATAAAACTGAAAAATAGGACTTTGGGTACACATCAACTTTCCAGGGATAGGTCAACTTTTCTAGGAAAAGTCAACTTTCTAGGGGCAGGTCAACTTTTTAGGACAAGTCAATTTTTAGGTTGATAATCATAAAGGATCATATTTTTTCATTAGTATACAAAGGAAATGGTTTTGAACCATTGGTAACATGATCACCGAAAGACAAGTTTATTGTACAACCTGACACAACAGTTCACTGAGGTCACCAAAAATATTTAAGTTCAAGTGAACACCAAAACCATTCTTCACCGACAGAGAGTTTATAGTGTAAACTAAGAACACATTTTACAGTATAAACTGATAGACAGTTCAAATACATCACTGAGAAAAGACTATAGAGCAACTCGAGCACCAATCTACCGAGAGACTGTTTTATTTTTGAGAAATGTGGATCTGAGTTACATGTTAGATAAAACACTTAAGTTTTATATTTATCTTTATGCTTATCTTTAAAACCATTTCTTGAGGGACAAGTAAAGCACATGTAATTGTTTTAATTAGTCTAACTAATTGTAAACATGCAAACTAGGAGATCAAGGTCAAGTTGTAAACCTTTGATCATAGAGTTTTTATTATAAAGTGTGAAACCTAAATTAGGTCAATAGATTGTATAAATAGATGTAGTTATCAATTAGAAAAAGATTATTGTAGCCGCAACAAACATCTATGGATCATACAAAGAGTTTCATGCAGAAGGACACAAAAGGCAGAATTCAGTTATGAAGAACAAGATTCAAGGCTACTGAGTAGAACAGAGGTATTAATCAATCACTATAGGTGATACATATACATTGTGAACTTAAAGGATCTATATTTAGAAATTCAAGATTGCATACTATCAGGTCAACGAGTATTTTTGACTACTCTTTAACAATTGTAGAAAATAGAAGAAATCCTTTAAGAATGTGAAATTAACAGTATTTTTGTAAATCTCCTAACTGAGTGCACACTTAATAGTGTTGCTAAACCTCTTAATAGAGTAAACCTAACTAGTCTAAAATTTTACTCCTAATAGGGTAAGATCATCATAAGTGATCACACTTGTAGCCTTAACCAGCACCTTCCATTCTGCAGATAGTGAAGCTTTGTGGGTTTCAGCCCCACCGCAATTTTTACCTTCTAATAGGGGTTTTCTACATTACCAATTCTTGTGTCATGTGTACTTACATTTCATGAATGTTTTTATGAATGTTTACATGCAATTAAGTTTATGTTTTGATATTACATGCATAAGGTAGAAAATTATCAATGGTCGGTAATGCAAGAACAGAGCACTAAGGGTTAATTGATAAAAAGTTTTAAGGGTACTAATTCACCCCTCCCCTCTTAGTACACACCATTCCATTATTCTAACAATTGGTATTAGAGCTAGATCTCTTATTTGGAAAATTTTAAATCACTTGAGAGAAAATATCGTACAATGGAAAGGTATAAGCTTGACAAGAATATTGAGAATCAGAAGTTGCAGATACAGATCTTCTATGAGCAATACAAAGAAGCAAGAATCAAGATGAGAGAGATACTAGATGAAAGAAATTTCTCGCATCTCGCTGTAATGAAATAGATTATCATGAAGAAGAGATACTTGATTTTTTTGAGTCATCAGGATCTACATCTGGTATTACATCTGACACATTAGAAGGAAGCATTACAAGTCTGAATGAAATCAGTCAAAATCTGAATGAACAAGTAAAGATACTTCAAATCAGTCAAGAGACACACATTGTAAGAATGATTGATGTTATGAATAATTTTAGACAAGCTGAACAAGAAAGAACATTAGCTATTGATGACAAGAGGAAGATCACTGAAAAGATACAAGAGAAAGAATCATAAATACAGAGACTAACTGAGCATCACATTGAGATCACCAATCAAATAGTTCTTATGAGTCATGAGGCCAACCGAGTGAACATAGAACTCGATGGGAAATTGGAAGCTATTGGTGAGATAAGAGAAGAAAATGAGATACTGAAGCATGAAGTAAGGATTCACAAACAACATAATGATATGATCAAGAAAGCTGAAGAAAGTACAAAAAGAATTGATGATTTTTTGAATGGACAAAGAAGATTCAACAACAATACCAGCCTAGGGTATACCGAGCATGGAGTATCATCAAACCTAGCTGATCAAAAATATGTCTACACAAATCCCAGAGCAAAGAAGAAGTCATGCAAACACTGTGGAAAACTAGGCCACACATCAAATGTTTGGAGGAGCAAAGATAAAGGCATTCCTAAATCCACTTCTACATTCATAGGTAAATTTTATAGCTATAACAAGCATGGACATAAAGCATATGAATGCATATCTAAGGTAAAAAATCAAAGAAGGAATCCTACATGGAAAAATATTGTTCCACTTGCAAAATGCATGGCCACACATCTCTTGAATGTAGGAAAAAGAAAAAGCAAGCATGGAAGACAAAAGAACAAGAAAATGCTTATCAATTGAGAAGCATCGATAACTCATATGTTTGGGATTATAATACATGGGTAAATTGCATAGCATGTGGTAGATATGGACACACAGATGCAAACTACATGAGGTAATGGATAAGAAGATCAAGGAACTAGACTAACTCTGGAATGACATGCTTACACTATCATAAGTTCGGTAATCTAAGAAAGGAATGTAGAGACCGAGTGATAGAATCAAGCACTTTTGCTAATGGAAACACCATTAAAGATATTAGGAGAATGAGAAATCAAATGTGGAGGAAAGCTACAAACAATGACAATGTTGGACCGAGCACCATAGTTGTGTTAGGAATAAGGTGTCTCAACCTTGGATAATTCCTATTCTTATTATTTGTTTTGTAAAATGTATTTCTTGCAAATAATGTTGATGTGTCGGCATCTTGAATTGTGTGTAAGGAGATCATGGCTAAAACGGTTATGACAAATTCCTATGACACGTAAGAGCTATGTTAGGAAGATTCAATGACAGGTGAAGACATGTGGCAATTGATAAATGTGAGTACAATTTTTGGGTTTCCTATTTTCTCGGAGAATGGTAAAAACCCTAATACGGTTATCGTTAGGAGTAGCCCTAAAAAGTGAAGCGCATAATATAAGCATTTTTAGGGTTGCAAAGATGAGCGATGTGAGTGTATTGTTGGAACGGTTTATGCTGCCGTGATTTGTCTTCAAGGGTTTTGAAATCTTCTGAAAGAACTTGCATTGCAAGTGTATTGTAACTGTAAT
>MU227235.1:1647023-1672026 GCA_018584345.1 Thuja plicata | reverse complement strand
AGGTTTTCCCCAGGGTATATCATTGTGTCATTCTCTGTTTTTTGTATGCATGGTATGTGGTTGCAATATCTTTGTTAAAGTAGTTAACAAATCTGTAATTGTAAGGATTTAAAAGAATTTGCACAATTCTTTCCTATAGAGATTAGCGTAGGAAGCTGTTTCCGCACCTGAGTTTCCTTACAAGTTGGTGACAACTCATCCAATGGATCTGGTGATATCACCACCCTCACCTAAGAAAAATAGGTAAGTATGGAACTGCACTGTACAAAGCTACATTTTATATTAGTTCCAATATACATTGATAATATGCCAAATTAGCATGAATGGAGATGCACTATGGTATTACTTGTTATGATTTTGTGAATCTAATCTCATTGGTCAATACACACCGAGGATCGTTAGTGTACATATAAAAGCCAAGTTGTTAGTGTAAACCGAGCATCATTGGTAATCATGTAAAAGCTAATTAAGTCTTTGCTACATACCTAGCACTGTCGGTGAACATGTGAAATGTAAATGTTGGAGATTTGATTCTGGACAGTTGATTGATTGTATGTTTTTCATTGATGACAACATATAATACTAGCAACACTTCTGTATGTACTTATCCATATGATGACATGAAGACTTTCATGGATAGATACATGTTGTTGACATGTTTATTATGCTATGTTCATACACGTAGACCTAGATTTGAAGTTTCAGTAAAGATATGCAATTATGTTATTGACGGTTACAGTTCTGGAGGATTAATGGTTTAAGGCTGACATATGTAATGTGTTCTTGAGTTGCGCCTATCTTCAGGATATGTGTGTGTATATTCATGATTAGTTATATGTTTTTTATATTATTCTAAAGGTGCAAGATGTTTTTCAAGAAGATTACAAAGTTATGATTAAATTGATGAAGCTGACTTAGTGAAGCGACGCGTCTGTTCAACATTGACTTGCGTAGTTGTTATTATGCTTGCGCACTTAGTAGAGATGAAAAGAATGTTATGAAGAGTCTTCTAACAGGTCCCATGATCTCATATTCGGTGTATGTATTTATACAAGGTCATTTGTGATAAGAAGAGTTGCGAAAGCCAGAGATTGACAAGCAGAGCTGAGTGTTGATGCAGCAGAGCTATATTTATCATATGTTGATAATATAGATGTTTATGTTGAAGCATTCATAATACAGAGGAGATTTTTATATTGCTTTACAAGAGGTTAAAACATTGGCACACAAAAGGAACTGATTAGACAAGCAGTGTCAAAGCAATAGTTCATTCCATTGATATAGTCTGTATCAATTATCCAGAAGGTTGTAGCCTTCACTTCTTGGACAGTGAGTCCACCACCCCTAATAGGGTTATTGTAAAAGACTCCTAATAGATTCTGTCCCTTAACTAGGTCAACTATACTACTACATTGTATTGTACAACTCCTAACAGGGTTGAAGAATATTTTAATAGGGATTACTATAAACAGTATAGTTCTTTGTGGGTACTAATTCCCACCGGGGTTTTTACCATTTGGTTTCCCCGTAACCAAATTGAAGTGTTGTGTAATGTGTTATCTGATTGTGTATTAAGTTCATATCATTCTGGATTAATAAGTAGAAAATATTTAAAGTTGCTGATAACTGATTCACCCCCCCTCTCAGTTATCTCTGAAGTATTCTAACAGTAAATTGAGTTGTCACTTACCCCGAGCAGTGTATACTCACCGAGACAAAAATTTTATGTGATGACCAAGCAACTCCATCTTCGACCACTAGGTAAAGCATTTATTGCACCACTTAGGAAATCATTTATAAAAGAGCAACAAAAAGCTCATTCATTCACCAAGCGTTTAAGAGCAAAGAGTAGAGAGAAGAATAGAGTGAAGAAGAGAAACCATGTAGCTACTAGATTGTAGAGAGATTCACAACCACATTCACGGCTACTCCAACAGATTCCTAGCATCTACAGCTAAGATCAAGTGAGTATCTAATACTCACTGAGAAAACATATCATTTACAGAGAAATCCCTAATTTCACATAAACATGGAAACCACATCGCAAGTCTCCAAGTTAAAGAATGTGAAGGACAAGAAGGTCAACATAATCAAGAACTCTACTTGTGAAGAGCCTAAGTACAAATTTTTCCCTAAGGTTGCTTCACAACCCGACGACCAAGGAGCATTCTCAAGCATACCACCTAGGGTTTTTCTAGTCAAGGATGTCCAAGCATATTTTAGACACCTAAAATTGACCAGATGTCTCTTAATCATCCAAATTTGCAAATCTTAGCCAATTGCCTTAATCTCATCAAAATGGATCAAAATAAATCAAATGGACATTTATCAAGGAAACTGGACAAAATCAAATTAAAATCAAAGGATTAAATAATCATGAAATCAAATAATCAAATTCAAGTCTAAAAGGGATCAATCAAATTATATAATTGATTTTAATAAATTAATTGTATAGTTTTAAATCAAAAATCAAATCCAACCCATTCACCCTTACATGGCTAATTTAATTAATTGATTGAATTAAATAAATCCTAATTTCTTTCAAATCAATTTGATCAACCAATGAGAATTGAGTATTTTTTCTTCTTGTCCCACCATTTGAGGAAAACCATTTAAATGGTCCCCCCATTTGAAACCATTTGAAGGATCAAACTCAACCAAGGATTAAACCATGGTCAATTCACTCTACCCCCTACCCTTGGGAATTTGCTATAAATACAAGCCATTTTTTATGCATTTGATATCCTAGAAATTCAAGTGCAAAGCATCCTCATTATAGTCAATTTTTGAGCAATTGAGAAGTATTTTTGAACATTTGTAGAAGCAATTGTTGATTTGAGGATCATAACATGAGCATTTTGCATTAGAATTCCATATCATCTTGAGAATTGAGCTAGATCTAGACATTTTATTTTTAAATTTCTCATTCTAGGATTGTCCTTGAGAGAGATTAAGGTTGAGAGATCTCTTAACAAAGCTTAGATAGGGAACCATGAGATGTCATGGATTTAATTGCAATTCTTAGATTAAATTGTTAAATTTCTTTCCATAGAATTGTAGTTTAGAGTCCTAATTTCATGAAGGTGTAATTTCTCACACACAAATGGCACCCACCGTGGGGCTTTAAGCCTCAATTTCCTCATTTTATCATATATTTTTTTGTGTTTGCATTACTTTGCTGTCATTTTGCAGAAAATAGGAGAAGAGCCACCTACAAAGATTCTGAAGCTGCCTGTTAGCAGTGAAAGATTGCATATGATCATTCCTGAGCCACGTGCTAGCATAATTGGACTGCAATTTGCACATTCTATGCTGCCTGCTTCTGCAAAGGGCCGCCTACTAGCAGTGAAAGACCACCTGTGATCATTCTAGAGCCACGTAGAAGCTTTATTTGACTACACTTTGCACATTCTATGCCTCCTACAATTTATCTTTAGCCGCCTGTGGATTTTCCAGAGCCACTTTCTAACTTTTAATTGCCGCTTTTAAAGTTTAAAGTTCCACTTTCTATAATTTAAAAGCCACGTATTAATTGTTAAATGTCGCGTAGAACTTATTTCTTGTTATCAAGTTTTAAATGATTTGTTTCTTTGTCTAAATCTCTGTATTTTTGATCTCTGCAGATGAAAAATCACCCGAAAGTACAAAAAATAGAGAAGAGAGTCACAAGGCTTAGCAAAGAGGTAAGAGCACAAACTAAACATGATAAACAAGTGCATGCATCTAACCTTTTAGAAAACTTAAAAGAAGAGGAACATTTATATGATAATTACATCAAAGTTTTCTTTGCTTGCAAAAAGAAATTTCCTACTCTTTGATAGATTGTCATTTCTAGTTCTTTAAGCTTGATTTTGTGCAAAATTTGATTAAAAGAGCTTAGGAGTGATTTATCTTTTGAGATTTCCAAGTTTTTCTTCACTTTGTATTTGTTGTGTTGACTAACTTGCTGGAGGAGCCGGAGTGGGAATGATCACCACTAGGTGAGTTAAAAAAAAGCACACATCAATCAAAAATGCGCCTAGCCTTTGCTAGCTTAAAAAATGAGGTACTTATCTGCTCAAGCTTGCATTGATTAAATTATGGCATTCATTTAAATCTAGCATAATTAGGAAAATTCCTCTAATTGTCTAAATTGAACAAGTATTAGGCATATTCTCTTCACTTTTTGAAGTGAATAAAAAAGCCAAACGTGCAATGTAAATTTAGTACAAGGATAAGGAATTGAATCACACATTTCAATTTTTAAGAACCTCCTTGTCAAGGGGTTGAAAAGGAACAAATATTGCTTGAAGTGTTTGGAACAAAGGAAGACAATAGGGATATGCTCTTCACTCTTTGAGTGAATCAAATTCCCAAACTTGTTGGACTAAGTTCAATTTTTTCTTTCCATGTATGCTATATTAGAGTAAATCTTTAGAGGGCCTGCCTCCCAAGAATTCCTTTATGAAGGCGGTGAGAGGGAACGACCCAAAGTGGGAGAAATTCACTTTTTCCATGATATCATCCAACCCACTATAAAAAAATTCCCTTTACCTTAATCTAAAAGTGACTAATTATTGTGCAAGTCATCCTCACTTCCTCGAGTAGTCCTTCAGGATTGCGCAAAATCATACTTTCATGCGTGTGGGAATCCCGCAAGGGGGTAAAGGAACTTGACAAGAGTTAGAATAGAGGTGTGAATAAAACCTTGTTAACTATTAAGCCTACCTTTTTAGAGTCATTGTTAAATGCCATATTTGTTTGACTCTTAGGTAGATTTCTTGGAAGAGTTTCTTGTGTTATACCCGTAAATAAAACATCTGAGAACATACATTTTTAGTGTTATTTTAGGGATATGGTGTAAACTTGATGTGTGTGCTGAGTTTGTATTTGATTTTCATGCAAGAATCCTCTGTAACAAGTCTGATAAGAATTATTAAACTTCTAAAAATTCAAAAACTTGAAAATTTCAACCTTGATTAGCAAAGCGCCGTGTATAAAAATTTCTAGGCCATGTATAAAGAATTCTGGACCGCTTGTACTTTTGAAACACTGCTTGCAAAGATTCATAAGCTGCATAAGCCACTGGAAAGTGCCTCATGTAAATATTTAAAAACTGCCTATGAACAAGAAAATGTCACCTGCAAACTACAGAGTGCCACGTCGAGGAATTCTAGTAACCGCGCGCAAACATTTAAAGGCCACCTACACATAGGCAAGTTCCACCCAAAAACAAAGAAGGGAAAACATGGGGCATTTCCCAAGGGTTTGGAAAGATTTTTAAATCATATTTGAATACCCTTTTCAAATTTATTTCTATCCAGTGCATTAAATAGATCATATTCCTTCAAAAATTTATAGTGATGAATCTATTTGAGAAACAAATCAGTCCTATGGTGGAGAATAATTATCAAAATCTCCATGGGACTCCATACGACGAAGTAACCAAAGATGAGATTTTGCAAGCATCCCAAGATCCCAGGTTTATGGAGACAATGCACTTAATTTTGAAGAGTGATAAAGAAGCATAGTTCTATAAATATGACACATCGACCTTAAGGAAGAATGAGGAAAAAAAATGATACATCATCTAACAAGACATCATTAAGATCAATTTGTCCTTTCCTTTATGATAATGGGCCATCTATATCTTCATCTTCTTCACAAAATGAAACATTTAAGTGCCACAAACCTATCTTGGATCAAGGGAAATTTCATGACCACCCTATTTGTGATCAAGATAATAAAGAGAATGAAGAGAAAGGTACCACTCTCAAGAAAGATCTAATGTACAAACCTCTATCTAGAAAGGTTTCTGCCATATCCTTTACTCTTTTCATCCTTCATCCATCTCACAAAGCTTCACAACTATCCAAAATTCCTCCACCAAAGAGTGAGTCTAATGATGATACTTTCCACGTTGACTATGTCTACCATCAAGGGCTACCTCTAAAAGAAACCCAAGCTAATTTACATCTTTCTGCAAATCATTTCCATGCTTCAAAGATCATAGACCCTAAGCTTCCATGTGCTTCAAAGCCTATTCAAAAGGATTCTCCATCATTCCCCACACATATCTAAGCATCTACCTTGTCCATAGAAGTGGATCCATGTCAAGAGGATAATCCAAAAAGAAAAGAAACAAGTATAAATAAAGATCAAGATCAAGATTCTATACAATCCGCTCTCATATTTGATGAAGATATCATATCCATAGAAGCTTTTGATGATCCCCTTGCACCCTTTCATGTCTTCCAAGCTGATATCCTTCCATTTCACAAACAAAGTGTCCTTCCAAGCTCTATACCTAGTCCAATTCCCAAGCAAGATCAAGATATCTCTTCCACCATTTCCAATGAACATATTGAAAATCAATAGAAAAGAACCCTCTCTACACCTTTCGAAGATCCTTGTCAAGTATGAAATACCCCATCAACTCCTTTTCATACTCCTCCATATTCACTTCAAGAAACTACCATTCCTCCAAATTCCTTGCATGATAATAAATCCCTTCAAGATTCATTTGATCCTATCAAAGTTTCTCCTATGAAAGCTACTCATGAGCCTATTGGTAAAAGGATAAATCTTAAAGATGAGAGCCTTAGTAATATAAGTCACTCCAAAGATATTGATATCCCTTTCACACCTTATCTTCCACCATTCAAATGCAACCGTATGCCTTCACCATCCTCCAAATCCATTTTGGGTTCCTATGTCCCAAAGCTAAAATCTTCATCCCATCCATCCATATTAGGTCCATATATTCCTCCATCAACCACACCTACCATTTCTAGTTCACCATTCACTTATCCTAGCATGTATCAAGATCAACAAAGACACACATACTTGAAGAATTTCCAAACACCAATCCATATGAACCCTCCATATTATTCCCATTCACCCACAATTCCCAAGTCTTTTGGAAGCAATTTGGATGTGCAACATAAAAATCAGAAATCCACGAATCCACATGTGTATAAAAATCACCATGTCCCATCTAATCGACATGTGCATGAAAAGAAAAAAGAAAAATCCAAAAGGCCGCAAAGGTCCACAAAGGAAAAATAAATATCCAATAGGCTGCAAAGGTCCACCAAACAAAAAGAAAAATCAAAGAAAATGTGGGTTCCAAAATCCCTCATTGAAGAAATGCATTCAAAAGCATCGCAAGAGAAAGAAAAGTCAAATACTATGTGGATTCCCAAGTCACTTTTGAAATAATTGCACACAAAAGAAAAATCAAACTTGACATTCAAGCTTCCAAAGGCTTCCATTCCATCTCCTTCCAAACATTTTCCACTTTCCAAGTCTACTTTGGGTTCCTACATCCCAAAATCCAATACCTCAAATACATCTTCACCTCCTTCATCCATTGTTCCTCCATCACTCCACCACCCTTCACAGTGTGTGTCAAAGTTGATCTTGCCAACATTTCCATCCACTACATATATTCTTCTTATCCTCATATTCATTATCCAACACCTACTTTCCATATTGCCATCCTTTTTTTCAAATCTATGGCATAAAACCTTCACAACCATTTACCTCTATCCTCCATATGTGTCCTTTATCATCAACTTATCAAGATCTTTGAGAATCCTAGACATATTCATGGTTTATTATAGCATATCTTTCAGAAGATCATTGTCCAAAGATCCAGATATTGGGAAAATTTTGAAAAATACAAAAAAAAAGAAAAAAATTGAAAAAAGAGAAAAGTGCCTTGGTAAAAACCTAGAAATAGGCGCATTGGTAGAAAAAAAAAAGAAAAAAAAAGAGTAAAGAGAAATCAATCTGTCCTATGGTGAAAATCACTTCTTGTGGCACCTTGGGCAAGTACCATGATGAAAACCTGGCAAACATGCATCATGCATAATTCCTCCTCTTGCACTCTACACTTGGGGGCAAGTTTCATCCATGTTATCCTCCATCTTCCATATTCTACCATTAATCTCACTTGCATCCATATTCCCTCTTTTACCTTTGGTCTTGACAAGGTTGAACATATCCATGAGCATCAAGTATCTTGACACTATTATCCTTTCCATCAGCTTATGCATCCATGATACCCTATCATGATGTTGCTTCTTCCCAATCCACCTTCATTATTCCTAAGAAGTCTTTCCATAATCCAAAAATCATCCCCTCATAACCTCCATCATCACTTTATCCCGATTGTGCTATCCTATTCACATCTTACCCAAATTGATCCATTGGTCTTGATCGGAAATGAAGGACGTAAAGTACATAATTTGTTATCAAAAAGCCTCTTGACATGTCCACTCTTTTGGATCACTCACTTTCATGACATCAGGTCACTATCCCACCTGCTATCTAGAACTGCATCATTGGTTTCCATTGCTTATCTAAAAACATGTTTTGCATTGCTATATCCTTTTTCCTTAGCTTGGGTAATCTTGAGGAGGTGGTTCTAGGGGTCAAATTCACATTCTTCATCCATCATGGCCTTTCCATCTCTAATCCATTAGCTTTCAAATCCATCTTTCATGTCCTATACTTTGCTAGACATTGGGGGCAAACCAATGTGATCTTATTTGAGAGATGGTAAAAATCTAAAGAAAAAATGTTGAAGTACAGCTCAACATCTATGATGGAGATCGATGTAATATTGGCTTGCACTATTTTATTTCTATACTTGCCTTCAATCAATCTATTTTGGATTATATGTCTATGAGTGAGAAGACATATCGATGGATAGACATGTCTCCACATATGTGGAGACATGTCTCTCCACCAATACATCTCTTCATTAAACATTGCAAACATTACACATAATCGGTAGTATGTTAAACATAAAGATGACTATTTATTCCACATAAAATAAATTAATACAATGATTTATGATTTAATATCCAAATATAATTATGTATGTATGTATGATAAAATATGTAATAATAATAATAAACTCAATTATTATTATTATGTATATTCGTATATATATATATATATATATACATATAACTCATAAATCATTCTATTGATTGAGATTATCATCCATGATTATGTTTATCTGACCGAAGCTATAAACATCAACAAAAATAAATAAAAATAAAATCAAAAAATCAAAAAATTCTAAAAATAAAAAATATCTCTAAAAAATAAAAAATCTTTAAAAATCCAAAAACATTAAAAAATCAAAAAATCAAAAAATCTTGCATAAAGGCTCAACGCTGCATTTTTGCATACTAGGTTTCATTTTCCCAAGATTTACACAATCACATTTTTCACTTGGGGGAAAAATATCATTGGTTTTGATACAAATGGATTCAAGAGTGCTACACTTCAGTCACACATCAGAAGCAGATTTTCAGATTCAGAGGAGAGATATTTTGGAACCTTTGATGGATATCATTGTTCAACCTAAACAATTTGATCCTACAACATGATCCTTGAGTTTCATTAACTTATTTTATCAGGATTAAAAATTGACAACACCTAAATGATCAGAATGTTTGGAATTCTTTTTGAAAATCTTGATACATTTCAAAACACTTGGAATTTTTGATGAATTTTTCATTGACCTTTTCAAGTCATGTTCTTTTTAGCTAATTGATGATGTTTTGACTAGATTGGCAATGATGGAGACATGATGTTTTCTTAACTTCTGTGTGACTATTTTGAGGAAGATCCTTTAACTTGTGTGAATTCATCTAAGGACATGGTCATCAAAGAACCATCGAGGACATTCATATAAGAAGGAGGGTTAACATTTGTTTTTTCATGCAAAAGGATACCTTAGCTATTTAGATCTTCAATATCTTAATACCAACATCCACTTGCAACATTGAATCTGATGAAACTAGTATTCATACTCCCATACTTGGTAATTCAACTAGTGAGGGTTGTACTAGTTTCCTCAAAGAGGTTACCAAATGAGATGAAAGTCATATTCATATCCTTATGGTCGTAGTGGCACCAGTAAGGATTGTATCAACTCCTAGTTACACAATGCTCAATGATGAAAATATATCTTTGTTTGCATTTCTTTTGCAAACCTCAAGGACAATTAGTTGCATTGCATTGCATTTTCATGATAGATTAATTACATGTTTATGGTATTTTTCCTTGATCAAGGGGGTGGAAGTTAATCATGGTTACATCATCAAATGTTTGATACATCAAATTGACCAACACTACATCATGGATATCATCAATATACATTTGCTCACCTAGGGGCAACCTCACCATCTAATCAACTAGGGGCAACCTACTTTTGTCGATCACTCATCCCTATATCTGCACCCGAATCATATCAAATGACCCTATCTATAAGCCTCCCACCATCTAATTCACATCACATCTAATCCAATTGAATATCAATCATTCAAATCATCCAATTGATCATCTAACATCAATCATTTATGCTATCATCCATTTGCTCATCTTGAGGGCATCAAATTTCCTAACTCTAGATCTTGAGGAAGGAAAATCAATCCATTTGTTCTTCTCTCTAGATCTTGAGAGTGAATTATCAGTTTATCCAATCAATCCATCAACCTACCTATCTGACTGACATCAATACAACATCAACCAAGTGATTTTGACTGACATCAAGTGATATCTGAACATCATCAACTTATCTCAAACATCAACATTTTCTCAATCATAGCTGTTACTATCAAATTCTCTCATAACCGGGGCATTTTCAAATTGATTTTATCAGTAAATGAATCTCAATTTCCCAAAATCAACCAAATCATCCAAACATCATCTCAATTTATTTCCCAAGGGGGCATCATCATATCATCAAATCAGGATTCTGCATCATATCTTCTATCAATTCTGGGGCATTAAAAATTCAAACTTTATCAGTGGGGCATCAAATCAAGTTCTGCATCAGGTTTCACATCAGATTTTCAAATCAATCAAGTTTTGCATGAGGTTATCAGCTTCATCATATCAGGTTTTGCATCAGTTAATCAATCTGACATCAGTATCCAATCTGCATCAGTACATCAAGTTTTCTTTGAATCAATGCGCTTCGCACATCAATTCAAAGAGGGGAATTTGTAGACACCTAAAATTGACTAGATGTCTCTTAAACATCCAAATTTGCAAATCTCAGCAAATTTCCTTAAATCTCATCAAAATGGATCAAAATCAATAAAATGGACATTTATAAAGGAAATTGGACAAAATCAAATTAAAATCAAAGGATTAAATAATCATGAAATCAAATAATAAAATTCAAGCCTAAAAGGGATCAATCAAATTATATAATTGATTTTAATCAATTAATTGTATAGTTTTAAATCAAAAATCAAATCCAACCCATTCACCCTTACATGGATAATTTAATTAATTGATTGAATTAAATAAATCCTAATTTCTTTCAACTCAATTTGATCAACTAATGAGAATTGAGTATTTTGTCTTCTTGTCCCACCC
Organism: Thuja plicata; assembly: GCA_018584345.1. Taxonomy (NCBI): domain Eukaryota; kingdom Viridiplantae; phylum Streptophyta; class Pinopsida; order Cupressales; family Cupressaceae; genus Thuja; species Thuja plicata. Next base: position 1,660,638 of record MU227235.1, on the reverse strand, counting down.
TTTGAGGACAACCATTTAAATGGTCCCCCCATTTGAAACCATTTGAAGGATCAAACTCAACCAAGGATTAACCCATGGTCAATTCACTCTACCCCCTACCCTTGGGAATTTTATATAAATACAAGCCATTTTTTATGCATTTGATATCCTAGAAATTCAAGTGCAAAGCATCCTCATTATAGTCAATTTTTGAGCAATTGAGAAGTATTTTTGAGCATTTGTAGAAGCAATTGTTGATTTGAGGAGCATAACATGACAATTTTGCATTAGAAGTCCATATCAACTTGAGAATTGAGCTATATCTAGACATTTTATCTTTGAATTTCTCATTCTAGGATTGTCCTTGAGAGAGATTAAGGCTGAGAGCTCCCTTAACAAAGTTTAGATAGGGAATCATGAGATGTCATGGATTTAATTGCAATTTTAGATTAAATTGTTAAATTTGTTTCCATAGAATTGTAGTTTAGAGTCCTAATTTCATGAAGGTGTAATTTCCCACACACACATATATCCACTGCAAAGTTGCATAAATCAGAGATCTTGAAGTTGAAGAAGCTTACAAGAAGCTTTGCATAGATGGAAACATTAAAGACGAACACAATCACATAGAGGTAAAAGGGTTAGCAAATGCCCTAATGTTCCAAAGAAAGAGTTTAAAATTGAGTGGATTCAGATAGTACTCAATAGAGTACATGAAAGGAAAATGTGGTTGGATGAACCAAAACCAATCACTAAGGATGTTATTCATGTAGTAACTAGTTATCTTGTAATCAACAAGGCCAAATCCCTAAAACATCCTTCTCATCCCAAGATTGAAAAGATGATAGGTGGAGTATGGGATGACAGAGGTTTGAAGGTTAACTGCATCACTGATCCAGAAATGAAGTTTGATGCATGTGTACTGGGATACATGGTATCCCAAGCCAGCAGATTGAACAACATAGCATGTGGAGCAGTTGATACTGCCCATAAGATTGCGAAGAAGGGATTGCAACTGGACTTATCCGAGCTTCTACCGAAGGAACTAGAGGAAAACATGAGGAATATTAGATTGGTAAAATCTAATTCATGTAAGTTCATCTCACTCCTCATGTGTACATTTTTCTATTTCCAGAATTTCTTCCCATTTATCGGTAATGTCAATTGGGATACAACCCAACCAGTAACTGTAGAAATTAGTGAATATATTAAGTCACTAGGGGACAATTTTACATCAGTCATGGATGCATACTTCACTACCTTCAAGGACATAATGCAGAAAAGAATGAGGATACCTAAACAATTGGTGGAAAAGTATAAGGATGACATATGTTTCATAGTGGATACTGATGCCACTTTAATAAAACCAGCTATACTGAGGACAAAATGGTTGCCACCACTTGATTATGAGATCAACATTGATCAAGCAACAAATTCTATTGAAGAAATTTTGAATGAAGTAGTGGACATATCATTACCAATATTTTGTGCTTATGAAGAAGCCAAGGCTAGAATCAAAACAAACTTAGTAGTAAAGAAAATTGACAAAAAGAAGACTAAAATGGTAAAGACACTTCAAAAGAAGCTATCGGTTAACACTGATGATTTAGAACAACAAGAAGACACCGAGGGATAGTCACTCGTCAGTGAAGGTGAACAATTGAGTGACTTTGAGTCAACTGAATATGATGCACCACCAGTAAAGAAACCAAAAACTATTACTACATCAATAACTAGGAGTCAGACTACAAAAGATGCAAACTCACCACCAGTTAAGAAAGGTACAGTGAGGACATATAAGAGAAAGCCTCAAAATAGGAAATAGGCATCAAGGAAAAGAATAAAATACATTAGAGGAAAAGAGGACAAGGATGACACTACACAGGATGAGAGTGAACGAGCACCCCAACCTGAAAAGAACAAATTTCCTAAGACAATTGATGAGATTGTTGCATCAATCATCAAGACAGATATCATATCAAATTATAAGATAAGGAAATGGCTAACCTTATCTCCTGAAGATCAAACCAAGATTAAAGAATCCATCATCAAGGCAATGATTGCATTCAAATTTGTACCTGTACAATTTAATAAGATGATGACACAAGAACTAAATGACAAAATATTAGCAAGGTGGACTTATGCACTACATAGAGAAAAACATATAAGGGAAACATTCCTAGTCACAATTATGCCACCCAAGTCAAAAGTTGAAGAAATTGATGAAATGATGAAGAAGCATTCAAAGAAATTTTCATCTAAGATGAGAGCTTACAAAATACTAGAGGGAAGATTAATAGAGCTTGACAAAGAAAGCGATGAAACTTGGAATGAAATATTTAATCCACCTAAGGAGGATTCAAGCCCCAAGCAGGTATTAGCCCTTACCGAGACCCCTCATTATGAAGAGAAAGAGACCACACCGAGCCCAGAGCATATCTTCATAAATAACACCAAGGACATCAATCCAGTTGAGTTGAAAACACAAGAAAGAAAGGCCATGGATGATGTACCTCAGATACTTCAATCATTAGGGGTATTCAACAGAGGTCATCATAAAAGATATAACACTTATTTATTCTCAAGGGGATCCCAAGAAAGATGAAGATGTAACTACTGCCAACAAGCAGGAAAAGGAAAATGAAAAGGAAACTTTGGATGTTGCATAGCTAAATATACTAGGTGACATGTCATTATTGATACAAGCTATGAATATCATTACAGAGGCAAAGGAAAAGACACTTGTACCTGATGCAAACACACTGATGGACACAAGTGATGATCAAGGGAAGAAAAAGGATACAAATGAAGAGCAAATAGAAACAAGTGGAGAGGATAAACCTAGTGATTCCACTGATAAGAACAATGAAGGTGTAAAGGCTATAGAATCAGACAAGGTTGATGTAGAGACGTCCACCAACAACCAACAAGTCAATACCAAGCAACACACAAAAGGTACAACACCTCCCACACAATCATCAATGAAAGAGAAAGAGCATGAACTAGCTATAGTTCTATATAACCCTACTTCCACCACCACATAGAAGAAGAAGAAGAAGAAGAATACAAATACAATCACATTAGATGAAATTATTGATATACTAGACTATGATCCTAGAACATTGGATCTAGAGTCACTTACCAAGTATGGTGAACTCTGCGAGTGGAAGGCAATACAATACAAGATCAAGAAGGATATGTTGGAAATATATGATGTGCCCAGTGACTGAGAGGGTGGGGGGGGGGCGGTGAATCGGGAACCAATAAAACTTAATCCTTTTAATCCATAATTAGATTAACTTATTTGTTTGCATGCATAGAACTTGAAAGTAAAGAATCATAAATAACATATAACACAATATTCAGTTACCCATAAACCTTCCAAAAGAAAGTAAAACTAGGGTGGGGATGATACCCACAAGATTTAGTACTGTAGTATAAATTTAGCCTGTTAGAGCTTACAATGACCACTTCTGATGGTCTTCCCTATTAGAAGCATAGAAAGGACTGTTAGGTCCACCTTGTTAAAGGATTTTGTACAATACAATAAGTAATGCAACTCTATTAAGATATTTAGAGAAAGGACTATTAGCTCCACCTTGTTAAAGGATTTTCCTGATCCACCTATGAGAATGAACCAGTTGATGATCTTCTCTGTGCAACTGTGATTGATGAATAAGATCTTTCTGAATATAACTGATCACCTGAATGTGATAGATGAGACTTTGTTGTCCTGAATATTTCTTCTCTTAATCAAAATGCCATTCGCATGCCTTTACACTTATGAATACATTATTACTTATACTTTTCTTCACACATTCATATTGGATAAAACAAACTATCTTACATATATATATTTATCCAACAAATAACTCTGTAAGTCAGCTTGCAATAAACAAAATTATATTTAGCAATATATGCAAGGTCGGCTTCAAAATATAATTTGGGTCTAGAAGTCTACTCGGGTGATAAACTGTCACTTGAGTGATACTATAAATCACTCAGGCAATGCTGATCACTCGGGACTTTGCATAATGCTTGTTGGCTCGGTCGACACTAGTTGACTAAGTGTTTTGACACTAATTGAAAATATGTATTTCCATAAGGTCTACAATCTCCCCCTTTGAAATTAGTGAAAAAAAAACTTATCATTGAATTTTGTGTCTGATATGTCAAAACTCCCCCTTACTGTCTGCTCGGGTTTTGACATTGCTTCTGCTACTCGGGTCCAACTGACTCTGTTTTTGTATTTTTAAAAATGGTTTTTGTAGAGTATATTTTCTACATTGTTCCACTGTACATGTGTTTCCTCAATGATATTTCCCCTTAATAACAAAATAATTATATTTCCCCCTTGTTTTTGACAAAAATTCCAAAAGTGATATTTACAAGGTTATCCAAAGTAGGATAGGAAATCACTATGCACCTTCAAAATCTAAGACAAAGTGTTGTCCCAATTTTCTTGTAGCACCTTCATGATGTGCAATTCAACTTTTAGCTTTGCAGAAAACTCTATCATTAGCTTGACAACTGAGAAATTGTTGTCATGAATGAGTGTCTTTGCATGTTTTATGTGTTTTTGCATCCCATCCATGTGTGGTAGGAGTTGGCTCTGGATTGCTGTAAGTGATTCTCTGGTCCTTGATTCTTCTCTCAACAATTCATCCTATAGATCAGTAAGATACTTGATCTTCATGAAGTGAGCAGAATTGGTGCTTGGGTCAAGTGCTAACTACCTTGCACTTTCCTTTATGTCTGCATCAATCTTCAGTATCTTGTTCTTGATCTCCATAGTAAAGTTAGAGGTGTCACTCAACTTTACAAATAGTGCTACCACATTTTTCACGGTGGTTTCTAGAGTGTTGATGATATTTGTAAGCTGCACCTAGTCAATTGCAATCTTCTTTGCAATATTTTCTAGAACCTTGTTCTCAAATTTCTTCTCTGCCTTCTCGAGTAACTTCTCTTGACCATTCATATCTGTGTTGAACTTGTGGACAATGTCAACAAGTTGGTCCATTATTGAATCACTCTCATTGACTTCAATCTGCAATGCATCTACAAATATTCCTTTGACATCTTCAAGTACTTTATTCCTTTTTCTTTCCTTTCGAAGCTTCTGTTGTGTAGCTCTTTTCTTCCATATTTCTCCTAGAATATCCATTTTCTCTATAGATAAGTTGGATGGATCCCAATTTGGAATCACAATTTCTTTATCAAGATCTGTCTCATCAATAATTACTTCTTTTCCTTTTCCTTTTGTCTTAGGAATCGATGAAGGAACAATTTCTTTTCCTTTACCTTCTTCATGCTTTTCTTTAGTATTCATTCCAATTAGGTCATTGACCTTTATGGTACCAATTGCTGAATCAATAATAACTGATGAGTCAATACTAGCAGTAGAAATATCCACCTTGTCTTTCTGTGACTCAGGTGTGCTTGGCTCATTATTAAGTGGATCTTGTTGCTCGGTTACTACATGTTTAGATGTGGATTCTGTAACCTTGTCCTTGCTTAGATGTACTATAGTCTAGATAGGAGATTGGGGTAATGATGTCATTACCTCAACTGCAATCTGCTCAGCATTTGACTCCTCAATGGTCTATACCTCAGGTAATGTATCATCATTTACCTATATAGGAGGGTCTGTACTCAGTACTTCTACCTAATTATCTTCTTTCATCTCAAATATTGATTTCCACACTAATGTGGCACATTGGACTATATCTTCTATGTTTTTGATCAATATTTGGAATTCCCTGAATCTGGGGGTGTGATTATATTGATATTTTCTCAAGGCCTCTTTTACTTCTTTTCCCTTCATTGTAGGCATAAATTTTTTCAATGTATATTCCCTTATGTCCATTTCAGTTTGGACTACATTGTTCTAGGGAATGTAGACTGCCTTGAATAGGTCTTTAGTCATATAATTATTTAGCTCGTAGGGGTCATACTTCCATTTTCCCATCTTCTCCACTACTGCTTCTTCAATCTTCTTCTTTTCTTCCTTGGTCCTAGAAGTATAATTCAGTGACTTTAAAGAACTCATAGCTCTTCCTTCTTTCAGTTCTTTAATCTTCTGATCAAGTGTAGGTGTTGGTTTAGTGAAGACCATAGTATCATATTCTTCATCATCATCCTCATCATCACTCAATATAATTTTTCTCCTTGATCTCCTCAAGGTGACAACAGGGGTAGTGCCTTTTGAATTTTTCTATTTGGGTCTTACCTTCCTCTTCTTCTACGGAGGTTCAATATCAGTTTCTTCCTTTTCTTCTCCAGATTCAACATCCCCTGTTTTAACTATATCCTCTTTACTCTCAGAGATGGAAAGAGAGTCAGAGGTCTTGCCATACTTCTTCTTGAATGTATCAAGTCTCTTCCTTCCTCTTTTCAATATCTTGGGAATCTCAAAATCCAAAGATATCCTACTCTTTGCTTCCTCATATGTTCCAAAGTAAGGTGCCTTTGGATTGGTAGGTTCATTTACAAGAGCCTCTATGATATCTTTTGTATCATCTTTGTTGACTTCATATGGTAGGTTTTTTACCCATGCAACCCTAGGCTTTACTACTTGTATATACACCTTATCACAATCAACTAGAAAATAGATTTCATCTTTATAATTCTCAACTAGTTGTTTGGGAATTTTGTACCTACTTTGCATCTTCTATTTGAAACTCTCAAAATATCCATCCATAATGTTGTCAAAGTTATCTCCTGGCTCAAATATGAATTCATTGATATGATGGATTATTGGCCTATCCTTCCTTCATGCTACTATTCCTTTGGAGGGAAAGAGCTTCTCAACATAAAAGAGTAGGTAGATTAGAAGAGAACCAAACTTGATGACATGTAACTGATTGAATGTTTGACAATGTTAATTTGAAGATAATGCAAGGCATTAAATCAGTTAATTTATTGTATTTTCATTGATGTCAAATTGATATCATCTATACAGTCATGTACATAATGCCAAAGACTTCAGAGAATCAATGGAATAAAGGCTATGCTTTCAACAATGCATAAAATTCAAGTATTCCCTTGGTGACAAACAACATCGACAGAGTGCACACCGACGGTCAGAGAAAAGAAGAACAGTCACAGTGATACCCGATGATCAGAAGCATAGTATTGCCTAATGAAGCAAAGCCATAGTGATACCCAATGAGAAAATTCAGAAGGTTTCCCGATGAGTAAAATTCCAGTGATGCCTGATGGATGGAGATCACAAAGCTAACTAGAGTCTCACCAACGGAACTTTCAGTTGTCATCGACAACTAACTGTAGTGGTGACCAATGAAATAGAAAGTTTATAAAATGATAAAATATCTAGCTGGCAGAGCTGAAAATAGACTTAACTGGTTGTCTACTTTGTTTTATTTGACCAGAGATAAGTGATTGATTTAAAGCTGATTTATACAGTTGGCAAGAAGATATCTATGAGACAAATCAAGAGTTATGCTTTAAATCTAATTGGCTGGATTATTTTTCACACCAAGAATCAAGAATCAAGAATAAAGAAACAATGAATATCATGTCTATATAAGAGACAAGATTAATTCATTTATGAAAGGGATTAAGGGGAGTGAATAGAAAGAGGATGCTGAAGAGAAAATGATGAAGAAAAACTTCATGCAGTCCTAATCAAACAAGCTGAAGGAGAGCTAAGGAATTCTACAGACACCGATGAACAGTGAAGCATAGCATCAAAAAGAAGAAAGTATAGAGCACAAAGGATTGAATTGATAAATTGATCAGAGAGGTAATGTACTTAAATAGATCTAAAAATATGCAATTCAAATTTGCAATATGAACATGTCATAGTGTTTCAGTTTAACTATTGAAGCATCAAGTCTCTTAACCGAACAGGACTTAACAGTCTTCTATATATTGAGGTACATCCTAAGGAGTTCCAAAAAGGTTGATTCATGAAAGTAGCATTGGGTTTTCCTGATACCTATTGATAGTCTAAGAAGGAGGCTGATTCAAGGATGGTAGAAATAGATGCCTGATACTAAGTGACAACCTCTATGTATAAAATCCTCTAACAAGGTCACACTTAACAGTGTGTTTGTAACCTTTAACAAGGCTGGCTCCTAACAGGGCTCACTTCAGAAGAGTAAAAATTTGGGGTACCAGTCCCAGTGGTTATTCCATTAATAGGTTTTCCATATTAAAACTCCATGTGTTATGTGTGTATGATTCATTTCTTTACTGTTTTGTATCTTACATAGCTAACTCTGGATTGATCGATACACTCTTCTTATTTACTGAGGTTTGGTAGATAGTTATACTGCTTATCGGTAATCAAGAAAGAATAAGGATTGATAGAGAAAACTAACAGAAAATTAATCATTATTAGTATTTCATGGCATGCATCTTGTAGGGACATAATAATCTGAGGTTTATTGATTGGTGGTTAATTTTGAAGGATAAGTTTTTGAGGCCACTGATTCACCCCCCCTCTTAGTTATTACTAATAATTGGTATCAGAGCTTGTGTGCTTAGAAAGAAAGGTTTCAAGACCTAAGTCAACATCACAAGATGAATAGACGAGATGTGCCCAAGTTGACCAAAGACAACTTTGCTTCATGGAAAAGAAGGATAAGAATCCACTTATCAGGTATTGGTAATGATGTTACTCAATTCCTAGATACTGAATATGTGTTGCCCACAGGATCATTAACAGTAGATCAATTGAGAGAGAAGCATGAACACAACTACATGGTCATAGAGCTTTCTTCCTCACCCTCTGATGCTAAATTTGAAGATGTCAAGGATTGCAAAACTGTAAAGAAGATGTGGGACAAACTGAAGCTTGTACATGGAGGTGATACAAATGTTCTAAGAGCCAAGGAATAAATCCTTAGAGGAAAATTTGATGATCTTAGAATGAAAGAAGGAGAAAAAATCACACATTACAACACAAGAATCAAAGAAGTAGTCAGCGCTATACAAGGAGTTGGAGGTACACTTGAAGAGGAGACAGTGGTAAGTAAAATTTTAAGAACCTTACTGTCTGTATATGCTATTAGAGTTTCTACCATTCAAGAAATGAGAGAAGTAGAAAAAAATACAGTTACTCTTGGTAGTTTAATTGGTAGAATGATTTCATTTGAGATGAATAACTTTGATAATAGTGTCTTACCAAAATTAGAGTCTGCATTTAGTTCTTCTATGAGAATAAAAAAATCAAGTCATAGACACACATGTAGAAGAGATAGTGAAAGTGAAAGTGAAGAAGAAGATCTATATGAAATAGAAGCACTTATGGCTAGAAGAATGCATAGAGGCAAAGGTAAATACAAAGGAAAGTTACCACTTGTATGCTTTAATTGTAAAGAGATTGGACACTTTGTTGCAAGATGTCCTAACAGAAGAAAAGATGATAGAGATAATGAATGATCTTTTGAGAAGAAATCTGACAGAGATGATACCAAAGATTACAGAGGTTACCGGTAATCAGAAAGAAGAGATACCTAAGACTACAAGGACAAATGCAAGAAAGTAAACTACCTAGCTACTTGCAAAGATGAAGATACTGACACCAAACCTGATGAAGACATCGAGATGGTATTTGTAGCTGTGAAAGATGTTTTAGATGAAGATGAATGGTATGTAGAAACTGCACTCATATTTAAAGTTAGCAAGAATGACATATGGATTATAGATAGTGGCTATACTCACCACATGACCAGTGACAAAGAAAAGTTTAACACTTTTGAGTATTATAATGGTGGTATAGTAAGAATGGGTAATGATACACCTTATCCAGTTGAAGGTAAAGGAACTATAATGTTGAATAACCTAATTAAATGTGAAAATTCTTATTGGGTAAAAGGATTAAATTATAATCTGTTCAGTGTTTCTCAGCTAAATAATTCAGGTCATAGAGTAGCATTTGAGAATAAGAAGGAAAATATCTTCAATGATTCAGAAAGATTGAATTGTACCGGTGAACAGATAAAAGGTAACTTATTCTATCTAAATGATACTAACACCACTTGCTTAATGAATAGAAATGAAGACATATGGTTGTGGCACAAAAGAATGTGTCATGTGAATTTTGAAAACATGATGAAAATAAGTAGAAGGAGAAATGTAAGAGGCTTACCGATGATGACAAAACCCGACAACATCATGTGCAAGAATTGTCAAAAAGGTAAGCTGACAAAGTCTAGTTTTAAAAGTAAAACCCATAAATCTGAAGATAATCTAGAATTAGTCCATACTAATCTATGTGGACCAATGAGGACAAAGAGTTATTATGGAGATAGATATTTTATTCTCTTTGTTGATGATTAATCTAGAATGATGACAGTTATGTTTCTAAAAGATAAATCTGAAACATTCAAGATGTTTAAATGGTATAAGGCAATGATAGAAAAAAAAAGTGGTAAGGATTTGAAATGCTTGAGATCAGATAGAGGAGGAGAATTTATATCAGATGAATTTACTAATTTTTGTAATGAGCATGGTACAAAAAGATAGGTTTCTACACCAAGAACACCACAGCAAAATGAGATTGCTGAGAGAAGGAACAAATCAATAGTTGATTGTGCTAGAACACTGATGATAGAGAAAGGCATCACCCAAATCTTCTGGAGGGAATCTGTCAGTACTGTTGTCTACACACTAAACAAAGTACAATTGAAGAAAGACACAAAGAAGACACCTTATGAGATATGGTATGGTAAACCACCCAATGTAAGTTACTTCAAAATCTTTGGTAGTCAATGTTATATCTTCAAGGATGATAGAAATGGAAAGCTTGATGCCAAAAGTGATGAAGGTATCTTTCTAGGGTATTCCACCAAGAGAAAATCCTATAAATGTCTTATCAAGGCTTTTAACAAAATTGTTGAAAGTGCAAATGTAAAGATAAATGAATTTGTAGAAAATAATGACCTGGAAAGCACAAAAGAACCAAAGGACTACAAAAAATTTTTATACTGTGAGGAACCCAACACTCTTCCTGAGAAACAATTCTTAATTCTAGAACAACAAAATGTTGCAATTGATGGTCAGGCTACAATTACCGACGGTTAGGATAATGATCAAAATAATGTGCAAGGTGATGAAGAACAAAATGAAGAAAAAAATGATGATCAAGCTAATAGACAAAGAGCTGAACTTGTACTTGCAAGATATGTAAGAAGGAACCATCTAGAAATCCAGATCATAGGAAATAAGAAAGTTGGTACAAGAACAAGAAGTAATTCTTTAACCTCAAATTATTTAATTTGTGAGTTTGAGCCAAAATCTATCAATGCTGCACTTGATAATGAAGAATGGATAAGTGCTATGAATGATGAGATTGAGAAGATTGAAAAGAACAAGACATGGTCACTTGTGCCAAGACCAGATGACAAGAATGTCATCTGTACAAAATGGATATTCAGGAATAAGTTGAATGAGAATGGAGAAGTCACAAGAAACAAAGCAAGATTAGTATGCAAGTGGTATGCACAAGAGGAAGCTATTGAATATAGAGAAACCTTTGCACCTATTGCTAGGATAGAATGTGTAAGAATACTACTTTCTTATGCTGCATTCAAAGGATTCAAGGTATAGAAGGTGGATGTCAAGTCATTATTCCTAAATGGAATACTTAAAGAAGAGGTATACATTGAGAAACCAGAAGGGTTTGTAGATCTAGACAAGAGAAACATGGTATGTGGGCTTCATAAAGCCTTGTATGGATTAAAACAAGCTCCTAGAGCTTGGTATGAATGACTTCATTCCTATCTTATAAGTATTGGATTTGTAAGGACTAGTGAAAATAGTAATCTTTATTTGAAGGAAGATACTAATGATAACACTTTGATTGTTGAAATATTTGTTGATGACATCATATTTGGAGGAAATGATATACTATGCAAATCATTTACTAATGAGATGAGAAAAGAGTTTGAGATGTCTGTGTTTGGAGAGATCAAGTTTTTTCTTGGTCTATAGATCATTCAACAAAGTGAAGGTATTTTCATTACACAGTCCAAATACATTAAAAAGGTCCTAAAAATATTCAAGATGGAAGAATCCAAACCAGTTGAAACATCGATGGCTACTGGATGTAAGTTTACAAAGGAGGACAAGACAACAAAGGTAAATCAGACTTTGTATAGATCAATGATTGGAAAACTCATGTATGTTGTACATACTAGACCCGATATTGCACATGCAGTAGGAATTGTTGTTATATTTTTTGCTAACCCTAGGGAATCACATATGACTACTGTGAAAATGATTTTAAGATATCTGAAGAATACTGAGGAATATGGCTTATGGTATAGAAGTGAAGGAAAATTTAGACTTAAGGTGTTTACCGACGCTAATTGGGCTAGAAATCTTGATGAGTGGAAGAGCACAACTGGAGGAGCATTCTTTATGGGAGACAAACTTGTCACATGGATTAGCAAGAAGCAAGGATGCATCTCTCAGTCTATTGTAGAAGCAAAGTATGTTGCTACTGCTGTAAATTTCTCAAATATTGCATGGATCAAACAGTTACTGGAAGGTATGCATATGAAGATCTTAGAACCAGTGATTATCTATTGTGATAACATGAGTGCAATAAACATTTACAAAAATCCAGTCATGCATTCCAAGACTAAACACATTGCCATCAAGTATCATTATTTGAGAGAACAAGTTCAAGCAAAGAAGGTGACATTTGAGTATGTGCAATCCAAAGAACAATTAGCTGATATCTTCACCAAGCCACTGCCTAAGGATACATTTGAGTACTTGAGAAAGAGACTAGGGGTCAAACCCTTGTCTACCAGTCAGTAAAATGATTGAAGGCTGCATCAACCTACATATTATCAAAATATCATTAATGTTGATGAAAGCAAAGAGATGAACTTCAAAGCTACATCTATATACCGACATGTATATATCAGCACCGAGCACCAGAGCATATTGTTGTATTGTTGATGGATAAGGGAAACTCAAGGAATATATTATGGATGGAGAAAAATGATTGTTTGACATGAATGTTAGATACTTGTAAAATATTTTTTTGGCATTGTTGTCAAAGGGAGAGAAATTATCCATATTATCAGATCTTTCTGGAAAGGGAAAGAGATTATCCATTATCACAAACTCCAATAGGGAGATATTATATCCTTAGGAAGAGAAATTGTATGAAAAGATTATACAAAGGGAGAGTTGCAGACAAGAGAGAAAGACATCAAAAGGAAAGAATAGTCAAGGGAGAGAAAATTTGACACCAGAAGAGATCACAACACATAAGAAAAAGAAATCTATTCAAGAGCCACAATAATCAAATCTAAGCTTAAACATAGCTTACCGATGCTCAGACATTTTTATTGGTTATTAGAACAAAAAGATTGGTAGTTCTGATTAATAAAAACAGGTTTTACAAGGACCCTAAACCTTGACAAAAAAACCAGAGAGTACAGCAGGTTTTACAAGGACCTGCAACCTAGTTTAAAAGATAAACAGTAATAAGAGCATAACACAACTTTGCCTAAGCAACTAAAAAGAAAGGGACAGAAAAACAACAGCTCAGACAGATAAAAGTCCCATTGATAAAACAACAAAAAGCAGGGACAACAAAAAAAGACCAACCATTAACAGCTACATTTCTTTAACCATCGATTCTGCTTCC
>MU227235.1:1631657-1646923 GCA_018584345.1 Thuja plicata | reverse complement strand
TATGACTGAGATGAACCTCCACATGCAAAATCAGAACATTCCGAGATCGTATGACCAACTTACTAAAAATAGCAAGTTTCCATAAATGGCAGCTCTGCACAAGGTAGCCCTTATTGAAAAGAAAGCAAAAATATTTTTGGGTGATGCAAGATTTCCCTTACACCCAGGATGCTCCTGCATCAGGTATACTCTGCTTATTTACTGAGTTTCAGTAGATAGTTATACTTCTTATTAGTAATCAAGAAAGAATAAGGATTAATAGAGCAAACTGACAGATAGTTAATCATTATTAGTATTTCATGGCATGCATCTTGTAGGGACATAGTAATCTGAGGTTTATTGATTGGTGGTTAATTTTGAAGGATAAATTTTTGAGGCCACTGATTCACCCCCCCCTCTTAGTTATTACTAACAATTTACATGAATTGGATTTGGATACTCGGATGCTTTCCATATTCTTCTCAACTAGATGAGCTATAATTTTTCTAGGTCGAATACCAGATTCTTCTTCACCACTTTGTATGTTAGTTCAATAGCTTCACACAAAGCACTGTTGGGTCTGCTCGAACTGTATATCTTATGGGATATAACATGAATACCAAATTTCAATTCCATATAAGTTACTCCGTTAAGTCTCATTCCTCTTCCATCCCACTCGGCAAGAGTTAACTCACCTAGGTCATCTTGAGCTAGGGTTTTGGTAGCTTTCAGCTTATCTAGCATAGGGAACCCAGTGAAATGGTGAATTATCTACTTTATGATCATCACAAGATGTTCTAACCATTGTTGCATGTCGTGGACACAGCTAAGAACATATCTCATCCATTTTGTCTGTAAATCCCTCGACATGTGCATGATGTGTGTTAAACCCTTGGTTTCAAGGTGCTTGTGCTCGGGCTTTAGACTCCCATTTGCACATAATTCATCATATGCTTTATTCATCTCAATAGTTTCAAGCTCCTGTATGTTGCAGTGATAGAAGCTTCGGATGTCATTAACCAGTAACACTCTTGGAGGGATTAGGGAATGAGCTCCCATCAGGTATATCTCCTTTGCAACTATCAGATGAAGATTAAACACCAGAGGATCACAAATTGCATTCCTTACTAACATCTCAGAACCTTTCTTGACCTTGTTGCTAGAAGTGGATGCCATATCTGTTTGGACAAAATGATCAAACTTTGCTTTCAATCACAAATTCACACTGAATTGTTGAGGGATCTAAATTAATTAGTAAACTGAAAGCTTTGTAAGCAATAATATTTACAATCCTTCATTTATAAGAGAATTTAAATCATTAGAGTATTTCATTAAATTCTCTGTACATAGTAGCTGGCATGACTCGAGTGTTTCTCAGATTCACTCAGAAGCTCAGGTGAAACCAATTTTCCAATTATCAATACTACCCGACTCAGCTTGGTTAAGCTAGAGTGGCTCAGGTGTAACTAACATTCTGACCCAAGTAGAACTATAACATGTCCTCATGCATCAATATGTGGATATGGACTATTTTTCTTATCTGGAACTGATGTAGGATGGCTTGTACTGCACAGTTCCAATCATCTCCTTACATTCCTATTATGTAATGGTAGATCCACCAAGTTGACTATTTAGGGTGTCATTAGATCCTTCATTACTTTGATATGAATTATCTAAGGATTTCCTTACCCATTTCTTGCTCATTTGAGTTCTGATTTCTAAGACTTTGGCTTTACCATTCTCAAAACTAGTATCAACTTTTTCTCTGTTCATAAAGTTCTTTCTTAGATGACTGAGTTGCTTGCATACATACCATTTCTTAGTAGGATCCCTTTTTCTGAAGTGAGTCTTCATACAATTTGCACCAATGTGTCCATATTCACCACAATGACAAAATCTGTACCATGTGTTGTAATCCCAATCAAAAGTTTCCTTGGCTAATTATTCAGCAGGATAGCAATTCTTAGTTATGCACTCGGAATATATGTGACCTTGTTTGTTGCACTTGTAACATTTTCCTTCAAACTTAGGTTTCTCTTTGCATTCACTTGCTCTATGTCCATGTTTGTTACAACTATAGAATTTACCATTAAATTTTGACTTTCCATTGCTCCAACATTTATTTGATGTGTGCCCTAACTTACCACAATGATTGCATGAAGGTTTGTTGTTCCTTTGAGCTCCTTGCTATGAGGATTCACCTTGTTTAGTATAACCTAATCCAATATGTCCATGATGTCTGAATTTTGTTGCCTGATCCTTTCTAGTTTGTGAATTCATCATACTTTCATTTGTTTTCTTTTCATCATTGAGATCATTCTGCAGTCTTTCATTTTATGTTCTTAGATTGTCTACTTCATGTGTTGCATTGTTGAGCTGACTTACCAAATCATCTTGCTGAAGTGACAATTGTTGGATTTCATTTTATTTTTCTTCTAATCTTGTACTTAGAAAGATTTTATCTTCTTGTGCTATTTTTCTGTCATCTTCTACTTTGTTCTTTAGTTCCATGAAATCACATATTCTGATTGATTGAATTCCCTGTTCTCTCTTCAACTTTCTGATTTCTTCATGTAAAGAAAGATTCTTTGTAAGTAAGTCTTCAATGGATGCATCAGCTTCTTCAGAAATTCTGTCCTTGCAAAATTCTTCAATTCTTTCTTCCATATAGTTCTTGTCATTCATCTGTACAACTAATTTTTTTCTTCTTTTTAGAGAAATAAAGAGTTTCTCCTTAAGTTTCATGATCCGATCCATGGCCACTTTAAGATCTATCTTTTCATTCTTGATTGCTTTCTCTAGTCTATATGTTTCCATAGTCTCTGATATTTTGTCAAGCTGTTAAACTTCTGATAAGAGAACAACTGCTATGATACCAATTGTTGGAAATATATGATGTGCCCAGTGAATAAGAGGGGGGGTGAATTAGGAACCAATAAAACTTAATCCTTTTAATCCACAATTAGATTAAATTATTTGTTTGCATGCATAGAACTCAAAAGTAAAGAATAATAAAAAACACATAACACAATATTTGGTTACCCAAAAACCTTCCAAAAGAAAGTAAAACTGGAGTGGGGATGATACCCATAAGATTTATTACTTTAGTATAAATTTATCTTGTTAGAGCTTACATTGACCACTTTTGATGGTCTGCCCTGTTAGGAGCATAGAAAGGACTATTAGGTCTACCTTGTTAAAGGATTTTGTACAATACAATAAGTAATGCAAATCTATTAAGAGATTTAGAGAAAGGACTATTAGGTCCACCTTGTTAAAGGATTTTGTTGATCCACCTATGAGAATGAACCAATTGATGATCTACTCTGTGCAACTGTGATTGCTGAATAAGATCCTTCTAAATATAACTAATCACCTAAATGTGATAGATGAGACTCTCTTGTCCTAAATACTTCTGCTCTTAATCAATCTACCATTCACATGCCTTTAAACTTATGCATACATTCTTACTTATACTTTTCTTCACACATTCATATTGGATAAAAAAAACATCTTACATATATATCTTTATCCAAAAAATAACTCTGTAAGTCAGCTTGCAATAAACAAAATTATATTTAACAATATATGCAAGGTTGGATTCAAACTGTCACTCGGGTCTAGAAGTCTACTCAAGTGATAAACTATCACTTAGGTGATACTGTAAATCAATCAGGCAATGTTGATCACTCAGGACTTTGCATAATGCTTGCTGGCTCGGTCGACACTACTTGACTAAGTGTTTTGGCACTAATTGAAAATATGTCTTGCCATAAGGTCTACAGGATCACAAGAACTCTAAAGTCTTGGATACAACCAAAGAAATACTATTGTAGATTGTACATGACACTAAAATTGATCAAAAGTACACCTATACTTGATTAATTAGCAGCACTCACTAACACCATCACATCACAGAATGTAGATACAGACAAGGTAATTGAGGAACATGCTAGGCAGAAGTGTCAATACAAGCTTACAGAGAAAATCAACCAAGAAGTGGCAGAACAAAAGGTAAAAGTTTCTAAATTAGTTACTACAATGGAACCCATAATATTAGAAGTAGTCAACTTAATTCAAAATTTGTGCACATTAAAGACTTTCACTACCAATCATAGTGAAAAGATAGCCAAAATTAATGAAGATCTTACGGCTAGTGCACAAGTTCTCCCAATTGACAAAAATGCATTTAAGTTACATTATGACAAGATTATAGAAGAAAAATGGTTGAGACTTGAACTTCAAAAGGTAGAAAGCAGAATCCGAGATGAGGTTACTGAGCTATAGGCTATGTTACTCCCGAATCTCATACTGTTGTTAAAATATATGACTTTGGAAAAAATATTGATTGCCACCCCAGAGATGTCTATTACAGAGAGAATATATGACATGCACAGTAGACTCACCTTGGAATTCATGACCCTTGAGAACCTTAAAGATAAATGGGAGAAGCTAATGGAGGACATTCAAAATCCCATTCCCACATTTTTGACAAGTTGTAAGTATTACACCTTTGTCATTATTTTCAAAAAAAGGGGGAAATGATATGATAAAGGGGGAAATGATAAGGTGAAAGGGGGAAATGATAAAAGGGGAAATATATGTATAAAGGAAAATGTATCAAAGAAAGAAACATGTGCATACACTACACTGAGGCATGCACATAGGGGGAGTCATATTGACAAGGTAAACATTTGGTGTATATACTAAACATTTCAGTTTTGCACATATAATTTTTTGATACTAATGCCAAAGGGTGAGATTAATAATCATAAAGGATCATATTTTTCATTAGTATACAAAAGAAACAGTTTTTGAACCATCAGTAACATGATCAATGAAAGACGGGTTTATAGTGCAACCCGACATAGTAGTTCATAGAGGTCACCGAAAATGTTTAAGTGTAAGTGAAAACCAAAACCAATCTTCACCGACAGATAGTTTACAATGTAAACTGAGAACACAGTTTAAGTATAAACTAACAGACAGTTCAAATACATCACCGAGAAAAGACTACAGAGCAACCCAAGAACTAGTCTACTGAGAGACAATTTTATTTCTGAGAAATGTGGATCTGAGTTACACATCAAATAAAACACTTAAGTTTTACATTTAGCTTTATTCTTATCTTTAAAATCATTTTTTGATTATAAACATGCAAACTAGGAAATCAAGGTCAAGTTGTAAAGCACGTGTAATTTTTTTAATCAGTCAAACTGATTGTAAACATGCAAACTAGGAAATCAAGGTCAAGTTGTAAAACTTTGATCATAAAGTTTTTATTATAAAGTGTGAAACCTAAATTAGGTCAATAGATTATATAAATAGATGTAGTAATCAATTAGAATAGGATGATTGTAGCCGCAACATACATGTATGGGTCAAACAAAGATTTTCATGTAGGACACAAAAGACAAAATTCAGTTATGAAGAACAAGATTCAAGGCTACCGAGAAGAATAGAGGTATTAATCAATCACTATAGGTGATACATATACATTGTGAACTTAAAGGATTTGTATCTAGAAATTCAAGATTGCATACTATCAGATCAGCACGTATTTTTGACTACTCTCTAACAATTGTAGCAAATAGAATAAATCCTTTAAGGTGGACTTAACATTCTTTATGTAAATTTCCTAACCGAGTGCACACTTAACAGTGTTGCTAAACCTCTTAACAGAGTAGACCTAACCAATCTAAAATGTTACTCCTAACTGGGTAAGATCATCAGAAGTGATCACACCTGTAGCCTTAACTGACACCTTCCATTCTGAAGACAGTGAAGCTTTGCGGGTTTCATCTCCACCATAGTTTTTACCTTCTAACAGGGGTTTTCTGCATTACCAATTCTTGTGTCATGTGTACTTACATTTCATGAATATTTCTATGAATGTTTACATGCAATTAAGTTTATTTTTTGATATTATATGCATAAGGTAGAAAATAATCAATGATCGGTAATGCAAGAACTGAGTACTAAGGGTTAATTTATAAAAAAATTTAAGGGTACTAATTCACCCCTCCCCTCTTAGTACACACCATTCCATTATTCCAACATAGGGTGCAGGTTGATTTTTCTAGGACAGGTTAATTTTCTAGGGACAGGTCAAATTTTTGGGATTTGGAGGCTCAGAAGGTTTAGATTGACATTATATACTGACAATGCCATACTATGTCTACCCTAGAAATTCAAAATACTAGAGAAGAAATTTAAGCATGTGTTTCAAGGATTAACTCATCAAGGGGTGTCTCATCCTCCATGGGACATCTTAGGACCATGATCTTTGTGATATTTAGCTCCTTCCTCCTCAACATTTTCTTCCTCCTTCACAAGAACAAGCAAAAGGTAACAATGAAAATGACACTTTTGATCCTTGTCAACTTTGGCTCCTTCCTCCGCGGCATTTTCTTCCTCCTTTACAATAAATTGCAAAAGGTAAAAATGAAAATGACACTTTCAAAAAGGTAATCCACTTATTTAAGTCACTTTCTTTTAGGCTACCTTTTCAACTCTTATTTACTAACACTTTTAGGTTATTATATATAATCACTTAATCGGTCATAACTTGAGCTAGAAGGCTTCGATCTCCACATCGTTTGTTGCAATGGAATAATGATTCATTTTCCTAGCTATCCAAGCACCTTTTGAACCATTTTGATAAGTATTTGTCATTGACATGTGGTTTTGTAGATTGAGGTTCCTAACTTTATTTTTTATGAATGGCAAATTGGGGGCTTTGATATATCTTTTCTGTAAGAATGTTGAATCAAGCATTGATATCATGTAAGAATTTGCCTAATGAAATGGAAAATTATGCCCATATCTAGAAGCTCAATAGATAACACAAGAGACATAGGCAAATGATATGATCCAAAATTTATTGGATTCAACAATGATCAATAATACATAAAAGCCCATTGAAATAAAATGTAGACATACACGAATATATATGCAAGACATGATAACGAAGAGATACACAATGGATAACCTACTAACCATACTAGGTGACATCACATCTGCACCAAAGGTGGATCATCCTCCATTGTAAAATGAAGTATGTGCAACAATACAAGGATGATAATATGATAAGAGCACTAAAGTGGATCTCACGCATAAAGTGGAATTAGATAACACCTATTACCACCTAAATTAGAATTTATCCTACACCATGTGCTTAAATAGGATGCAAAATCCTAGGTGTCTACAATGAAAACTACTATGAATGCATTATCCTAAGTAAGCTTACATAAAGTGTAATTAAGAATATTTAATTACACCAACATTTTCATTTACTAATTTCCTACACTTTAGCTTGCATATGAACATAGAGTCATATACCACTAAAGTGGGGAATAAATGTATCATTGTAAATTGTAAGCATATAAGTGGTCTACAATTTCATGATTTTTTAGCACCTACCTTAGTGTATTTTCATTATAGATTGGATATTAAGACTTCAAAATTGCACTTAATGCATACCTAATTTAAATATGGGTCCTCTAATCTCTCCAAAAAATGTTCAAAATTGAGGCAACACCTTATTGCTAAGTGTCATCCTCTATTTTCATCCAATTAAATAATTCATTTCATCTCCTAGGATCTATTTGACCTTTTACAACCTCAAGATTTTGTCTTGATATGGTAATGAGTTGTTTATTCAAATCTCATATTTAATAATTAGCTGGGACCCCCAAACCAAATTTTAGACTATTTAGGGTGGGACAGGTCGCCATTAGTGATGTGTCCCTGGGGTTTTGAGCCCAAATTTGGGGTAGGGTCTTGTCTCAAGGTTTTTGTGGGGTATCACGATCTATGGTCGGCCTGCTCAATTCTATCTTTTGATTTTAGTATAAAACAAATTCTCACACTTCATTTTTGCATGATGAAAACAATTGCAAGGTTGAAACCCAATTTTAAGACATCCCATGAAGTGAGAAGGCTACCCATCAAGCATCTACATTCATTCTCAAGCATCCAAGCATTCAAAACACCATTCCTACATCATGAAGACACAAATTGATTATAAAGATGGCTAGGAGATCACCAGCTAATTATTGGCTTATAATCTTCCTTCTAAGGCTGGGTATGATTTCTTGTTATTTTCATATCTATACATTTGTACTTTAGATTTAGGTTATATTTGATATCTAAGTTTATTTGCAAGCACTCAATCACCCATTGATTGAATTTCATACTAGAGTTTCACTATATCATACATAGGGTAGATCTAGTCATTTTATGCATTTAGCACATAGTAATTTAGATATACTCTAGATTCATGAGCACTACACATTACATCTATTACATTGGCTATCAGTGGAGGTGGGAATCGCCAAAATGTGGGGTTGAATAAGGAAAACCCCCATATAGCCACACACACACACACACACACACACAGAGAGACACACACACAATCTCATCTTTGAATGTGCAAATGATCCTGGATTGAGTTGTCAGTTTAGGAGGACCTTTCAAAGACTGACGCAGAACCATTGTGAAAAATTGAGTAGAAAATCATAGGAACAAATCAAATATTTGATTTGTCATTGGGTACAGGTCAAGAACCTGACTTTTCCCTCTCAGTTTGTAGTGAAATTTTAGGAGCAAGAAGCTACAGGTCTTTGAGTGCTATATTTTCAAGAACAACTCATTCTAAGACTCTAACAGTCAGGAAATTCAGATTGAGAGTAAATTTTCTCCATCCTATTTCTAGGTGCATTTGTTCTTCCCCCTTTCTATTGTACCTTATTTACTTTCACAAGATTATATTTTTTATTTTCATTTCAATTCCAGATCATAGAAACAAAGGAATAGGATGTTGATGACAATTATTTAATTATGTATTGTCATTGATGTTTAAAAAAATATAGTGATGTTACACAAATGTCTATACCCAAACCGAGCACAGTCAATATATGCCAAGCACTCTCAGGCATTGAAGAAGACCAAAGTGATTTTCAGTTCTAACTAAGTTCACTTGGGCATTATAGTAACGGTTAGGCATTGAAGGATTATAGTGTTAACTGAGTTAGATATTCAGTGTCAGCCGACTAATAGCAGTTTACACTTTATGTTTAATTGGTTATATGTAGCCGACAAACTTAAGTTTTATTGATTATTTGAAATTTTATTAAGGATGAATTGACAAGGCTTATCATATATATACAAGGTCAAGTTTGGACTGAATGTGTGAGTGTGTGAAGATATGAAGTGTGGAGGCAAAAATTAGATGGGATTCTGATTGAAGATAGAACATATAGAGCTGCAATATAATATATGATCAGTGAGGATCTAGTTTAAAGCCAAAAAAGAGATCTAAATCAGAAAAGATAGTTTCTTCTCAAAACAGGTCAATCCATTTTTACTCTCTAACAATTGTAGCAGTGATCTAAAATCTATTAACAGGGTAGACTTAATAGTCTTTTGCAAATCCTCTCACAAGGTGATATTTATACATTGAAGTGTTTAAAGACCTCTAAACAAGGCCACTCCTAACAGGGTGATTAAATCCTCTAACAGGGTCACACCTTACAGTGTGTTTTTTTAACCTTTAATAGGGTTGGCTCCTAACATGGCTCACTTCAGAAGAGTGAAAAACAGTGAGTAGTTGCAATTGGTGCTTTTCCCAAATTGGGTTTCCATGTTAAATTATGGTGTTATTTGTGTACATGTTATTTTATTTATGCTTTATGTTTCTACACTTAATCAATAAAGGATAATCATAGTTAATATCTTAAAGTTTGCTTTTTTAACCGAGTGACAATAGAATATCTATGTTAACCGAGTAACATTGCTAAGTTTGTTTAAGAAATCTAAGGGACTTGGATTTATTTTTGTGGTAACCCATTCACCTCTCCCCTCTCAGTTACTCAACTCATTTCCAACAATTGGTATCAGAGCACAAAGTGCTTACAGGGAAGGTTTCAAGGCCTAAGCTAAAGATCAGAGATGTCTTATAGAAGGGAGATCCCCAAGCTTAACAAAGGCAACTTCACTGTATGGAAAGATTTGATGAGGCTATGTCTATCTACTATTGGAGATACTGGTTTGAAATTCTTGGATCACAAGTATGTGGAACCACCGAGACCTATGTCTGTGGATCAGATGGTGGACATGAAGCATCATAATGATAATTGATATAGCTTCTTCACTTAGCTATTCCAAATTTGATGAAGTCAAGGACTACCCTACTGCCTATGATATGTGGAAGAAACTACATGAAATCCATGGAGGAGATGACAATGTAAAGAGAGCCAAAGAAGAAAGTCTCAGAGGTCAGTTTGATCAGATGAAAATGAAAGAAGGAGAAGACATTACAAAATATAGTGAAAGAAACAAGAAAAGTGTCAGTGAAATCAGAGCTACCAGTGGAACAATTGAAGACAAAATAGCGGTTAGTAAAGTATTAGGAACTTTACTTACTATCTATGCAATTAGAGTTTCATCTACTAAAGAGATAAGATGTAGTAATGATATAACTCTAAATTGATTGGTTGGAAGACTTACAACTTTTGAGTTAGACAATTTTGCCAATTACTCTCCTAATCCTAGAAATCTTGAGTTTGCATTCAAAGCTAAATTAAACCTTGGTAAAATGAAAGGAAAATAGATTGACAGTGATAGTGATGATGATTCTGATGATGAAGATCTAGAAATCATTGAAGCACTACTTGCAAAGAGAGCTGCCAAAGGAAAGTACAAAGGAAGAATACAATTGATTTCTTTTTCATGTGATGAGGTTTCTCATACTACTGCTAAGGGTCCAAAAAAGGAAGACAAAGGTGAGAGAAATTTAAACAAGTACAAAGGCAAGAAAGATTTCAAAAGTTACAAAAGCTACAAGGACAAAGGTAAGAAATCTTGTTATATTACTAAAGATTCCAATAGTGATGCAGATGAAAATGAAATGGTTTAAATTTCTGGTGTAGGAGCACATGAAAACCTCATTAAAATGTGACTCCTAGGGGGTCTTGAGGATGCCTAAGTCCTAAGGGTTTCATCTTTAGTTCATTGACCCAATTGTAAGGGTTGGTTCCAAGATTGGCATTCATAAGCCACTTGATCAACCATTGGTCAAGGGGTCCCTAGAGTTTAGGATTTGGGTATTTTATGTTCTTAGGTTGTTTTAAGTTAGTTAGGAACCTTAGGTTCACCCTCTACATCAATATTGCATCTTTTATGCAACTTTGCAAATATTGTCAAAAGTTGTCAAGCAACTTTGACAACATTTACATATTTTTGTTTGTAAAGTATAAATGACTTCCCCAATGGACATATGGTTTGAAATATGGTTGTAACCATTAGGGAAATCTTTCATATCCCTTTCAAGTGGGTGGAAAGAAATCATAATGTAATTTTTCTCTTTGAATCAATAAAAATAACTAATTTTCCTATAACAGTTGACTTGCAACTTTAGGTACGGACCTGTACGGACAAACCAAGGCATGAATCCAATTGTGGAGTAATAATAATTGAGTTGTATTCCATTTTCATGAGATTTTAGGTCTTGATATTCACTGATTTGTAAGTTAGAGTATTTTCTCTGTTCACTAGTCTGAAACCCTCCAAAGCTAGGGTTTACTCACTAATTATTGTTTTCCTCTCATGTCCACCCTTGGAAAATTATGATCCTTGGTTGAATGAGAGGTATACATGTGGAATACATGAATTTGAATTTGGTTTGTAGGGAAACCAGTGTTGGAGCATGTTCTAAGTGAATAATGGTCGACATCTCTATGTGGCGACTAGAAACCAGAATGGTGAAGCAATGACTTCCATGAGATTGGGGTTGAGTCAGACCTTTCAATGAAGTTGGAGTAGTTTGGGACCATCCAAATTTCAGTCCAAGTCTTAGTTTCATCCCCCCTTAAGGATTTGGGGTATTTCCTTTGTAAAAGAAGACCTAATTGTCAATTAGGCCTGTCTGATTTTGTAGTATTCAAGTTTGTTCCTTTTCACTCCCAAACCCTTGGCTTTAGGGATTGATAGTACTCCATAAAGGGTACTCAAAACCATGATTAGTTCCTTGGGTCCAGTGTTAAGTATGGAAGTTATGTCCATAAAACCCTCTATGCAGGGCTACTAGGTATTGAAGGCTTGATTGTGGAACAAACATCTCAAGGTTACCCTAGAATTTCTTAATGGTGGGAACATGTCTTATTAGGCTTAATAGGACCTTTTTAAACTTGTCTTAACCCCTACAACTCATAGTTGTCACTATAGGTCTTATGCATCAATTTTGGATGTTGATTGCATAAGAATGAATTGTTGAGATCCATTGCACATCTTGAATCTAGTTTGTATTCTTGTAAAGATGTTGTTGGAGTTTTGTGATTGTGTTGTGAACTTTTATTAAAGGTGTAAGACCTAGGTTCAGTGGGTTGGTGTGTGAAGACCCCTTTGGGAGAGTTGAGAAGATCTAAGTGTCTATCTTTCCTTGTCATAGCCTAGTCCTTGCATCAAGTAGTATCAGAGAAGCTTAAGGATCTTTTGACTGATTCAAGTTGCAACCATGGCTGATGATGGAGAAGAAAGTGAACTTCCTAATAGGATGTCTAATGCATAATTACTGAGATTAGTAAATGAGCATGATGTAGAGAGGAAATGGATGAGGCAAGAGATGGAAAGGCTTAAGGAACAAGTCAAGAGAAGTGGTGGTAACTCTGGAGTGGAAGAGGAGGGGAGTGATGCATAAGCCCCTTTATAGGAGGAAGAGGAGAACCCTGCAGACCAAAGGCTACTTTTGAAGACTTTTAAGTCTATGGAGAGGAGGACCATGGACACTAAGCTTTATCTACCTGTCTACAATGGAAAGATGGATGCAGAAGAAGTCATGGACTAGATGGCTGCACTCACTAGTTTCTTTGACTGTGAGGAGATACCAGAACAACAAAAGGTGAAAATAGAAAAGTCCAAGTTAAAGGGGTCAGCCCTAACTTGGTGGAACTTCACTCAAGAAGAGAGGGTGAAGATGGATACAAATCTAGTGGGCACATGGAAGAAGATGATGGCCTTAGTGAAGGAGGCCTATGTGCTAGAAGATTATGAAGTGCAATTTCATAAGAAAAGACAGAGTTTGAGACAAAAGGAAATGGATGTCTCAAGGTACACTGAAGAGTTTCGTAAGCTCTCAATGAAATCTAATTTGGTAGAGCCAAAAAGTGTCAAACTTGCAAAATGCATGCAAGGATTAATGATAAATATCTAGGATGAGTTGAGTTTGTGCTCGCCAACCACAGTCCAATAGTGCTTCCAATTAGCACTAAAATTTGAAGACAAATTCAAAAGAAGAGAAGATCAAGGTTCTAGGGGTAGAGGTAACAACAACCCTAGTAAAAATTTTAGAGGAAGGGGAAAT
Organism: Thuja plicata; assembly: GCA_018584345.1. Classification (NCBI taxonomy): domain Eukaryota; kingdom Viridiplantae; phylum Streptophyta; class Pinopsida; order Cupressales; family Cupressaceae; genus Thuja; species Thuja plicata. Next base: position 1,633,584 of record MU227235.1, on the reverse strand, counting down.
ACATGGGGTAGAGGATAGTCAAGAAATGACATACCCATGGAGTAGAATCAAGGAGGAAGAGACCAAGGAGATTCAAGTAACAGAGGAGGCTTCAGAGGAAGGAGACCTTTTGGCAGGGGTAGGGGAAGAGAAAATGAGCCCCTAAGGTATTTCAACTACAATCAGTTAGGCCACCATGCAAGGAGATGCCCTGAGAAGAGGAACAACAACCAAGGTGAGAGGAGAGCATGGTTGGTCCAAGAAGACAATCAAGAACTTGAAGCTAAAGAAGGAATAGTCTTGATGATGAGACAAGCCTTCTTGCAAGTACCACACACTCAAGAGCCACTCCAAAGAAAGAACCTTTTCAAAGAAAGGATCAGGTGCCAAGGAAAGGTATGTAATTTTTTAATAGACTCTGGTTCAACAGAGAATTTGATTTCTAAAGAAATGGTACAAAATTTTAGAATTAAATTAAACACCACATACTTTCCCTTATAATGTTTCTTGGCTCACTAAAGGACAAAAAACACTAGTCATTGAACAGGCTATGGTAGAATTTTCTCTAGGAGATTTCAAGGATAAGGTTTTGTGTGATGTTGTAGAGATGGATGCTTGCCATATTCTACTTGGGAGACCATGGAAATATGACATGGATGCCACCTATAGCTATAGGAAAAATACCTACACTATCATTAGGGATGGAAAAACATTTACTATGAAGCCACTGCCTGATAAAAAATCAGAGAAGGAACCCACTATAATCATGATAGGGGAGAAAGAAATGGTAAAAACAATTAAAATAATTAGAAGAGGAAATTTTAATACTGATCATGAAGCCTAAGGAAAAGGAGGAATCTGATAAGATAGCAGCCATACCAATAGAGGTCAAGGAGTTGCTAAACAAATACAGTGATGTTACTACAAATGATCTACCCTCTTCCCTCCCACCCCTTAGAGATATCACTCATCAAATTAATCTCATACCAGGCTCCTCATTACCAAAAAAGGCACCCTATAAGATGACTCCAAATTAGAATGCAAATATTTCTAAACAAGTCCCAGAAATGCTAGCCAAAGGTTTAATACAAAAAACTCTCAGTACTTGTGCGGTTCCTTTTGTTTTGGCACCTAAAAAGGATGGAACATGGAGGATATGCACTGATAGTAGGGATATAAACAAAATGACAATCAGGTATAGATTCCCCATCCCAAGAATTGAATACCTTCTTGATCAACTTGGGACTGCTTATTACTTTTACAAAATAGACTTAAAATTAGGATACCATCAAATATGAATCAAACCAAGAGACGAATGGAAGACTGCATTAAAAACTACTGAGGGGTTATTTGAATGGCTTGTAATTCCATTTGGGCTAAGAAATTCCCCAAGTACATTCATGAGGCTCATGAATGAAATTTTCATTGATTACATTGGAAAAATTGTTGTTATCTACCTTGATGATATATTGATTTTCAACAGCAGCATAAAAGAACACCTAAACCATTTGGATCAAGTGATAAAGAGACTTCATGACCACAAGATCATCATCAACTTGGAGAAATGTACCTTCATGCAAAGGGAACTTACCTTTTTGGGGTTTTTTTTTAATCTCAAAGGGAACATTAAAAATGGATCCTAGTAAGGTGGAGGCCATTGTCAATTGGTGTTAAGTTTTAGGATAGCTACAAATGTAATAGCACTATATTTTGTATGTGTTTTCCAAATGCAACAATCTCTCTTTCATTTATATTAGGAATGAGGCTAGGAGAGACATGTCCCTTCATGGGACATGTCTATTCATTATTATTTATAAGAAAGGACATGCCTCTTCCTATTAATCATAAGTTAATCAATCTTACAATGTTTCATCAATCAATTATTAATTAAGAATAATATAATAATTTAATATTAAATATTAAATTTCATATGATTAATAATAATATA
>MU227235.1:1605498-1629223 GCA_018584345.1 Thuja plicata | reverse complement strand
TTTAATATTAAATATTAAATTTCATATGATTAATAATAATATAACATATATAATATATTATTATTAATCAACATGTATTATATATATTCTAATGATCATACGACTAAAGCTACAAACATTAACAATTGGCCAACTCCAAGAAATCAAGGTGAGGTAAGGAGCTTTCATGGTCTTGCTAATTTTTATAGAAAGTTTATAAAGAAATTCAGTCATGTATGTGCTCCCATGCTAGACACCATCAAGGGTGGTAATAAAATTAAGTTTTCTTGGACAAATGAAGCTAACAATGCTTTTGATTACTTGAAGAACAAGGTTGCTCAATATCCTATCTTAACCTTACCTTATTTTAGGAAGGTGTTTACTATGGAGACATATGCTAGTAATCTAGCCATTGGTGCTGTCTTAAGCCAAGAAGAGAATCCCATAGTTTTCTTCTCTGAAAAACTAAATGATGCTAAGAAAAGATACTCAAAATATGACCTTGAATTGTATGCAGTGGTGTAGGGCCTTAAAAAATGGAGACACTACCTCTTACCAAAATAATTTGTTGTCTATACTGACAACCATGCATTAATTTTTCTAGATTCTTAGGAAAAAATAAGTGTCAATCATATAAAGTGGATGGAACAATTGTAGGCATACACATTCACATTGAAGCACAAGAAAGGTCAAGCAAACAAGGTTGCTGATGCCCTCAGCAGAAGGGTTGTTTTGGTTGAAGAACTGTAATTACAAAGCATTGGGATTGATGCTTTGAAGCATCTATATGCAAGTGATCCAAATTTTGGAGAGGCATTCAAGGTTTTTTCTCAAATTGTAGGCAAATATCACACTAAGTTCTCTGAATTTATCATTTAGAATGACCTCTTGTTCAAAGGTTCCCAAATTTTCATATCTAGGTGTTCTACGAGACTAAACACCATTAAAGAGAAAAATTGTGGTGGCATGGGTCACTTTGGCATAGATAAGACCATAGACCAGATCAAGAGGAGTTTATTTTGGCATAAGATGGCTAATGATATCAATAAATTTGTGGAAGCATGCACTATTTGTCAACAATCTAAGGGTGTATCTACTAATCAGGGATTATACTAACATTTTCCTATTCCTAATAGGCCTTGGGAGTCAATCTCCATGGATTTTGTAATGAGCCTTCCTAGAATTAAACAAGGATTTGATAGTGTCTTTGTGATTGTAGACAGGTTCTGTAAGATGGTGCATTTTGTCCCTTGCAAAAGTACAAATGATGCCTCCCACATTGCTCACCTCTTATTCAAAGAAATTGTTAGGATTCATGGACTACCAAAGACAATAGTCTCAGATAGGGATGTTAAGTTCCAAGGACATTTTTGGTGCACACTCCATAAGAAATTGGGGACAAGCTTAACTTATAGCTCTGCATATCACCCACAAACTGATGGCCAAATAGAAGTGGTGAATAGATCATTGGGGAACCTTCTCAGATGTCTCACCAAGTAGCACAACCAGAGTTGGGATGTTATCCTCCCACAAGTAGAATTTGCATTTAATTATTCTCTCAATAGATCTACTAGAAAAATACCCTTGTACATAGTCTCTGGTTTGCACCCAAGGGCCCATTGGATCTAATTGACCTACCTTAAGACTTTAAGGTCAGTTCTCAAGGTGAAGAACTGGCATAACTCATTGCCCAAGTTCAACATGAAGTAAAAACCAAACTACTGTAGACAACTCAAAAGTATAAGGAGTAGGCATATAAAAGGAGAAAAGAAGTTCATTTCCATATTGGGGATAAGGTTTGGGAATACCTTAGGAAAGAGAGGTTACCAAAGGTAAAATAATCCAAAATACACATGAAGAGAGTTGGTCCATGCAAAATTTTGCAAAAAATGGGAGAAAATGCCTATGAAATAACTCTTCCCCCTACCTTGTTTATTTCTCCAATTTTTAACATTGTTGATCTAACATCTTATAAAGGTGATGTAGCTTGTAACAATGTAGGTACTTCCAACAACTCAGGTCCTTCAGATACTTCAGATGTTGTGACAAATCTACCTCCTAGCCAACCAGTTCAATTGGAGAAAATTTTGGAATCCAAAGTCCTCAGACAGACCAGGTTCAAAACATATATGTAGTACCTTCTTAAGTGGAAAGACCTCCCCAACATTGATTCTACATGGATGACTGAAGACTAGATTAAACAACATGGCACTTCCATTGATCAACTTAACTCAAGTGGGTACTTGAGTTATAAAACTCATGGGGAGTATGGTGTAGGGGCACCCACTACAACAACATGAACACCTCATCAAAATGTGACTCCTAGGGGGTCTTGAGGATGCCTAAGTCCTAAGGGTTTCAGCTTTAGTTCATTGACCCAATTGTAAGGCCTGGTTCCAAGATTGGTATTCATAAGCCACTTGGTCAACCATTGGTCAAGGGGTCCCTAGAGTTTAGGATTTGGGTATTTTATGTTCTTAGGTTATTTTAAGTCAGTTAGGAACCTTAGGTTCACCCTCTACATCAAGATTTCATCTTTTATGTAACTTTGCAAATGTTGTCAAAAGTTGTCAAGCAACTTTGACAACATTTACATCTTTTTGTTTGTAAATTCTAAATGAATTCCCCAATGGATATATGGTTTGAAATATGGTTGTAACCATTTGGGGAATCTTTCATAATCCCTTTCAAGCGGGTGGAAAGAAATCATGATATAATTTTTCTCTTTGAATTAATAAAAATAACTGATTTTCTTGTAATAGTCGACTTGCAACTTTGGGTACGGACCTGTACAGACAAACCAAGGAATGAATCCAATTAGGGAGTAAGAAGAATTGAGTTATCTTTAATTTTCATTTGATTTGAGGTCTTGATGTTCTCTGGTTTGTAAGTTAGAGTATTTTTTATGTTCACTGGTCTGAAACCCTCCAAAGCTAGGGTTTACTCGCTAATTATCAGTTTCCTCTCATGTCCACCCTTGGAAAATTTTGATCCTTGGTGGAATGAGAGGTCTACATGTGGAATACATAAATTTGAAGTTTTTTTGTAGGGAAACCAGTGTTGGAGCATGTTCTAAGTGAAGAATGGTCGACATCTCTATGTGGCCACTAGAAACCAGAGTGGTGCAGCAGTGACTTCCATGATATTTGGGTTGATTCAGACCTTGTCAATGAAGTTGGAGTAGTTTGGGACCATCCCAAGTGCATTTCAAGTCTTGGTTCCATCCCCCCTTAAGTATTTGGGGTACTTCCTTTGTAAAAGGAGACCTATTTGTTAATTAGGCTTGTCTGATTTTGTAGTATTCAAGCTTGTTCCTTTTCAATCCTCAACCCTTGGCTTTAGAGATTGATAGTAATCCATAAAGGGTAGTCAAAAATGTGATTAGTTCCTTGGGTCCAGTATGAAGTATGGAAGTTATGTCCATAAAATCCTCTGTGCAGGGCAACTAGGAATTGAAGGCTTGATTGTGGAATAGACATCTCAAGGTTACCCTAGACTTTCATAATGGTGGAAACATGTCTTATTAGGCTTAATAGGACCTTTGTAAAATTTTCTTAACCCCTACAACTCGGAGTTGTCACTATAGGTCTTATGGATCAATTTTGGATGTTGATTGCATAAGAATGAATTGTTGAGATCCATTGCACATCTTGAATCTAGTTTGTATTCTTGTCAATATGTTGTTGGAGTTTTGTGATTGTGTTTTGAACTTTTCTTAAAGGTGTAAGACCTAGGTTCAGTAGGATGGTGTGTGAAGACCCCTTTGGGAGAGTTGAGAAGATCTAAGTGTCTAACTTTCCTTGTCATATCCTATTCCTTGCATCAATTGTTATTAAGGATGAGTCAGACAATGAAGAAAATGAAATGACTGTACTTTACTCTCATATTAGAAAGAATGACACTTGGATTATTGATAGTGGTTTTTCTCACCACGTGACTGGTGAGAAAACCAAATTTGAACATCTTGAGCACTATTATGGTGGGAGTGTCAGTTTTGGGAATGATAAACCTTGCTATGTGAAAGGTAAAGGTTGTATTGCTCTAACATAAGGAATCAAATGTGATAATGCTTATTGTGTTGAAGGACTAAGGAATAATATACTAAGTGTGGAACAACTGAATAACATTGGTTAAAAGGTAGAATTCATGAATGGTAAGGCCAAGCTCCTAGATGGTAAGGGAAACCTAGTTGGAACTAGCAGGCAAACAAAAGGTAATCTATTTTATCTTGATCTCAATGAAGGTTCATGTTTTATTGCATAAGTAGAAGAAATTTGGTTGTGGAATAAAAGGTTGCATCATGTGAATTTTGATAATGTGATCAACATAAGAAAGAACAAAAGAGTAAGAGGTATTCCTATTTTGAAGAAACTTGAATTGGCAATATGCAAACAATGTCAAATTGGAAAGATGGGAAAAACTAGTTTCAAGAGAAAGAACTACAATACAGAAGAAGTCTTGGAATTAGTGCATACTAATTTGTGTGGACCAATTAGAACAAGTTACACAGGTGAGAATTATTTCATTCTATTTTTTGATGACCATTCCAGAATGATGACTGTTATGTTTCTCAACGAAAAATCATAAGCTTTTTAGAAGTTCAAATGGTACCTTGTCAGAGTTGAGAAGGAAACATAAAATAAAATTAAAAGACTAAGATCTAACAGAGGAGGTGAATTAATTTCTAATGAATTCAATAAATTCTGCAATGAAAGTGGAATCAAGAGACAAGTATCCGTTGTAGGTAAACCACAAAAAAATGGGATAGCAGAAAGAAGGAACAAATCCATTATGGATTGTGCAAGAACCTTGATGATTGAAAAGAATGTTGCTACCAAATACTGGAAGGAAGCCATCAACACTGTAGTACACACCTTGAACATAGTTCAACTGAAGAAAGGTACTCAACAAACACCTTTTGAACTATGGTATGGTTATAAACCCAATGTTCATTATTTTAATGTATTTGGAAGTAAATGTTACATCTTGAAGGAAGCAAGAAATGGAAATTTTGATGTCAAAGGTGATGAAGGTATATTCCTAGGCTACTCATGTAAAATCAAAGCATATAAATGTTTGAATCTTACTACTCATAAAGTCATAGAAAGTGTACATGTAAAGATTGGTGAGTTTGCATAGAAAAGTGAAGAAAAAAGAAGTAAAGAGCCTAAGGACTACATGAAATTTTTGTATTATGAACCTGATGCTATACCTAAGACACAGGAAATGGTGATTGGACAAAAACCATGTCAACCATTGAATTCATCAGCACAAGCCTTGTTGCAACATGTGCAACCTGATTCCAACTTTTGAAACTGAGTAACAGACAGAGGGAACTGAGTCTCAGACTGAAGAAACTGAGTCATAGATAGAGGGAACCGAGTCATATATAGAGGCACCTGAGTCACAGACAGAGGAACCTGAGTCTCAGATAGTGGAACCCAAGTATCAGTTGGATGAACAAAACATAATTTTTGAGCATGGTGAACCGAGTAGATCAAACCCAGAACCAAAGAGGAAGGAACCTATACTTGAAAAATATGTTAGAAGGCATCATGCACCTGAGAAAATAATTGGAGACCAGATAGAAGGTGCAATGACAAGGAACAAACCTAAAGGTACATGTTTTCTTAGTGAAATTGAACCTACACCCATTAAAGATGCATTGAATAATGAAAGATGTATAGAAGCAATGAATGAAGAGATTGAGTAGATAGAAAAGAACAAAACCTGGACTCTTGTACCTAGACCAAAAGACAAGAATGTGATTGGGACTAAATGGGTTTTCAGAAACAAGATGAATGGAAAAAGAGAAGTTTCTAGAAACAAAGCAACATTAGTATGTAAAGGATATGCTCAAGAAGAGGTTATTGATTATGGAGAAACTTTTTTCTCTTGTTGCAAGACTTGAAGGAGTCAGAACTCTTCTGGCATATGTTGCACATAAAGGATTCAAGGTATATCAAATGGATGTAAAATTTGCATTCTTAAATGGAATTCTTGAAGAGGAAGTCTATATTGAGCATTGTATGGACTAAAATAAGATCCTAGAGCTTGGTATGAAAGATTGCATGGTTACTTGATAAGTATTGGATTTCAGAGAACTAATGACAATAGTAGCTTGTACATCAAAGAAGGACCTTAGAACAAGATACTATTAGCAGAGATATTTGTTGATGATATAATATTTATTGGATATTATGATTTATGCAAAGCATTCTCCAAAGCTATGAGTAAGGAATTTGTGATGTCTATGTTTGGAGAAATTAAATTCTTTGTTGGTTTACAAGTTCATTAGATGAAGGATGGTATCTATATTACTCAGTCTAAATACATCAAAGAGATACTAAAGAAATTTGGGATGGAATATTCTAGACCAGTTGGGATACCTATGTCTACTGGACATAAGTTGTCTAAGGATGATGACTCAAAGGAGGTAAATTAGACTACCTACAGATCCATGATTGGTAAACTTCAATATGTTGTTCACACTAGACCTGATATTACATTAGCAATTAGTATTGTTGCAAGGTTTTCAGCTAATCCTAGAGAGAATCATTTGATGACTATCAAAATAATTTTGAGATATCTTAAGGGTACTACAGATTATGGATTCTGGTATAAGAAAGGAGGAAACTTTGATTTGAAGAATTTTACTGATGTTGATTGGGCAGGAAGCATTGATGATAGAAAGAGCACAAGTGGTGGAGCATTATTTCTTGGTAATAGGTTAGTCTCTTGGACAAGCAAGAAACAAGTTTGCATTTCTCAGTTTACAACAGAGGCAGAGTATGTTCCTACAATAGTGAATTGTTCAAATATCATATAGTTCAAACAACTGTTCTTAGGTATGAAGGAGGAAATCAAAGAACCATTTATTATCTACTGTGACAACACTAGTGCTATTAACATTTCAAAGAACCCTGTGATGCATACTAAGACTAAACATATTGCAATAAAGTATCATTTCTTAAGAGAATTGGTTCAGGACAAGGAAGTAAGATTGGAATATGTGAATACTAAAGAAAAAATTGTAGACATATTCACCAAACCATTACCTAAGGATGCGTTCTTGTATCTTAGAGGAAAGCTAGGGTTGATTCCCCTAACTGAAGCTCACTAAAACATAGATTAGTGATGCATCAACCGAGCTATAAAACATATTTAACATGTTGATGTAGATTTTCAAAGCTTATTGCATATGAATCAGTACATCAGGTACACTAAAATTCATTGGATAGTGTCTTTGGCATTGATTGTCAAAGAGGGAGAGTTTATTGATTTCATGCCAAAATAAATTATTAAGGGAAATACTATTGATGACAGAGGGAGAAATTTATCAGAAACAAAGATTATGAAGATAGAGGGATTTTTCTAGATGAGAATCAGAATGAAGCTAAGGACATTAATAAATTCTATTTTTATCCTTATTGTTGTTTCTCTATAATTCTTTGTATTATGACATGTTGTGTTTCCATCAATGCCAAAGAGGGAGATTGTTGATGAGAATTATTCAATTGTGTATTGTCATTGATGTTTACACAAATATAGTGATGTTACACAAATGCCTATACCCAAACCGAGCACAATCAACATATGCCGAGCACTCTCAGGCATTGAAGAAGACCAAAGTGATTTTTAGTTCTAACCGAGTTCACTCGAGCATTATAGTAATGGTCAGGAATTGAAGGATTACAATGTTAACCAAGTTAGATATTCAGTGTCAGCTGACTAACAACAGTTTACACTTTATGTTTAATTGGTTATATGCAGCCAAAAGACTTAAGTTTTATTGATTATTTGAAAGCTTATTCAGGCTGAATTGACAAGGCTTATTATATATATACAAGGTCAATTTCGGACTGAATGTGTGAGTGTGTGAAGATATGAAGTGTGGAGGAAAAATAAGATGGGATTCTGATTGAAGACAGAACATATAGAGTTGCAATAGAATATATGATTAGTGAGGACCTAGTTTAAAGCTAGAACATAGATATGAATCAGAAAAGATAGTTGCTTCTCAAAATAGGTCAATCCATTGTTACTCTTTAAAAATTGTAGCAGTGATCTAAAATCTCTTAACAGTGTAGACTTAACAGGCTTTTGTAAATCCTCTCTGGTGCAGGAGAACACCTAGGCTAACCTCCATGTTTTAGTCATTTTTGGCTTGTACTTGACATTGGCCAAGTCAAGATAGTTAGGTTGTTTTTAGACCTTAGAAGGTCATTGCAATGTAGGCTAGGTGAGTTAGTAATTAGGACTAAGGTCACCAAATTAGCCATTGTTAGTAGTTTTTATATTTCTTAGGATTAGTTGCTTAATGGTGGATTTGAGCCTTGAATGTGTCTTAAACACATAAGTGATGTCATAGAGATTCAATAAGGCCATAAATGATCTTGGATCCTCAAAATGAAGAGGTTAGAGTTCCTAAAACTCAGGGAGGAAGCATAATGGCAAAGATGCCAAAACTTGCTAAAATGTTGTCATGACAACATTTGCAATTATTGCAAATGTTTCATGCAACTCGGTTACCTTGGATCTCCCTACAAAATAGGAGTGGGGAATCAACCAAAAAGGCCTAGAAACATGGAATGGGGCATCTAATGTGAGTAGAGGCTCGAATCTCGATAGAGAGGATACATTGTAACACGTTTTGAATTTGAAGAGAGCTCTGCAACTCTGTGTTTTCAGAAAATCTGAGCATTTGTGTGTGATAGTGATACCTAATGGATTGAATGCCCCAAATTAGTTTTTTTTTTTCTTAGGATAGTTTGAAGTGTTTTTCATTCAGTGAGCTAGTATTTTTGAGTTAGTCTAGTGTCGTAGTTAACTTGTTTTCAATCTAGAGAGTCCACCGGTCTTGTCCTGACCAGTCAGTCAGTTCATGGCTCCCCCATGAAAACTAACCATGGGATATTCTTGAAAGTGGTTGGATATGAAAGTGGAGTCACTATTCTATATATATCTAGGATTAGGAGTCATGAAAGGTCGAGCTGCTATTTTTAGTGCCAAGCCCTGGGCGAGTAGACACTGTCCGGTTAGAGGTTTCGAGATGAAAGATTGATCATATCTTGTAGGGTAGAGAAGAACTATACAGGATAAGTGTATTTCTAGATAGGGTATAGTCATGTCGTAACATTCTATGAGGATTGAGATCATACCAATCCATTCGACCAAGTTTTGAGCAAGTTTTCAACTAGGTTGTAGATAGTCCTAGAAATTAGGCCTATTAGCCTATTGGACCTAGATTGTAGGAACCCTATGTATGGAGGGCTTAGGAAACTAAAACCTTCAAAATATCTTGTAAAGTGATAAAGGGTATCTAAATGTGTGATTCATTTTTCAACTTCTTTGGGAAAGTTTTGAAAGAAGTGGGAAAAACACACTGTAAAAGGCTGCAAGGAAATAAGCCCAATTAGGCCTCTTGAAGACAAAAACTTGGACTCGAGTGAAAATGGTTATGAGATCCCTCAAAATGGATCCAAATGGAATTAAATGGGATGTTTCCATGATGATGATCACCCCTGCAATGAATTATGAATGCTAGAGTGGAGTTGGCACTTAGATCTTTCTAAGTGTAGTGGGAGAAGTGAAGATTTGAACTAACTAAAAGGTGTTAGTCTTTCAAGGTGAAGCACATGAGTTGATAACTCTTAAAGAAGAGTTGGAATTGGACTTAGTTAATCATCTAAGCCAATAAGGACCTAGAGGAGATTAGGTTCCTAGAGGAGACAAGCTAAGGTCTCTTGGCTGAAGTGGTAGCAAGCCTTGGAACACTCACATCATATTGGTATCAGAGCTTGATTGAGATCAGGCTTGTGGTGGATGTTTCAGCCTGCTAAATAAATTGGAGAGAATACACCATTTGGATCAGTAGAAGACAAAACCATTTTGACTAATGCTGAGTTAGCCAAAAAGGTGGATGAGCAAGAAAAAGACAACAAGTTGTTAAGAGAAAGGTTGTCTCAAATGGAGCAACTCTTGGGAGAAGTCAAAGACAAAGCTGAGAAGATAAAAGATAAGATAGATCAGAAAGAAGAAGAAGAAGCAAGGGAGAAGGGAGTGGATTTAGAAGAGGAAGTTCCAATGCCTGACCCTATCAGTGACCAAGAACCCTTCTTAAAGGTACTAAAGGCTTTAAGTGGCAAAGCTTTGGAGGGTGTACCACTTTTTAGTGGACAAATGGATCCAGATTCAGTTGTGGATTGGATTGATAGTATAGAGAACCATTTAAAATGTGATGGTATCACAAAGGCCTAAAAAGTGAGTGTGGCCAAGTCAAGGTTGAGAGGACCAGCTCTCACATGGTGGAAGTTTGTTCAAACTAAAAGGGAGAAAGAAGGAAAGAGTCCAATAGTCTCATGGAAGCGCATGGTGACTAAGTTCAAGCAGACTTACTTTCCTGATGATTATGAGGTTTAGTTACATAGGAGAAAACACAATCTTAGACAAAAATATTTGGATGTCCAAGCATACACCAGAGAGTTCCAAAAGTTGTGCTTAAGATCACAAGTGGTGAAGGATGAAAGCATCAAACTAGCTAGATATTTGAATGGACTCAAGTGGTCTATTCAAGAAGACATGAGTCTTGTGAACTTCAAAACCATTTTCCAATGTTATCAAATGGCCTTGAAGATAGAGGAGAAAGGAAAAATAAAACAAGAGAAAACCTCCAAAGGAAGAGGTAGAGGAAGGGATAATAGAGGATCAAGAGGTGGCTATGGTGGAAGAAGTTCAAAATCAAGGACACAAGGAGAAGTCAAGTACACTGAGTATCAAGAGGGAATTTCTAGTAGAGGTGGTAGAGGAAGGAACTCAAACTTCATAGGAAGAAGTGGTGGACAAGGAAGAGGCAATTACTTTTCCAATATGAAATGCTATCATTGCAACCAAATGGGACACCCTGCCTATAGGTGTCCAGAGAAGGGTAGTACTTCTCAAGGAGGTAACAAGAGAACTAATTAGTTCATGAAGAGACAAATGCAATAGAGACACAATCTAAGGTACCATTAAATTCAAAAGAAGGTGAGAACCTCATGATGAGGATAACATTGATCAAGGAGCCAGTTAGAGAAGAACCAAGCCAAAGGAGGTCCCTATTTAGAATCAAACGTAAGGTGATGGGCAAAGTATGTAGAGTCATTGTGGACTTAGGGTCTACTGACAACATTGTGTTAGAAGAAGAAGTCAAAAAGTTATGAATGACAAGGATACCTCATACCCATCCTTACAAGGTCACATGGCTCAATAAGGGACAACATGTCTTAGTCAACGAGCAAGCTTGGGTAGAGTTCTCTATAGGCAGATATAAGGAAAAGGTTCTATGTGATGTGCTTCCCATGGATGTATTTCAATTTCTCCTAGGTAGACCATGGAAATTTGACCACCAAGCTATCCATGATGGGGTGAAGAACTCCGATACATTCAAGAAGGACAAAGTAACTTTCAAAATCCAATCATTGTTAGAAGATGCAGATGTGAAGACATCAGGTCCTAATGTGCTTATGGTGGGTGAAAAAGAATTTATAGAAACCATGGAAGAAGGAGAAGGAGTTGGCTATGCGTTGGTACTAAGGCCAAGAGAAAAGAATGAATAAAAAGGAGACAAGAAATCAGAGATACCTAAGGAGATACAAATCATGCTGTAGACTTATGAAGGCATAGTAAGTGATGGACAACCATCAACATTACCCCCTACAAGAGCCATAATTCATAGGATAGACTTCATACCCAGAGATACCCTACCTAATAAGGCAGATTACAAGACGACCCCTCAACAAAATGAGGAAATTGCTAGGCAAATAGAAGAACTCCTTAACCAAGGTCTTATCAAGAAAAGCTTTAGCCCTTGTGTAGTACCTACTATCCTAGTACCAAAGAAAGGAGGAAAATGGAGGCTTTGTACTAATTCAAGATTCATAAATAGGATAACCATTAGGTATAGGTTCCACATACCTAGGATTAAAGACCTAATGGATTGTCTAGGTGAAGCCAAGTACTATAGCAAGATAGACTTGAAGAGTGGGTATCACCAAATTAGGATACATGAGGTGATGAATGGAAGACAACATTCAAAACCAACGAAGGTTTGTATGAATGGCTTGTCATATCATTTGGATTGTCTAATGCCCCCTCCACATTCATGAGGCTCGTGAATGAGGTCCTCAAAGACTACATTGGAAAATTTGTGGTAGTATATCTTCATGATATACTAATTTATAGCAGGACAAGAGAGGAGCATCTTCAACACCTTGAGATTGTCTTCAAGAAGCTGCATGAAGAGAAGTTGACGATCAACTTGGAGAAATGTGAGTTCATCAAAACAAAGATAGTGTACCTTGGGTTTGTTCTCTCTCATGGTAATCTGAAAATGTACAAAAGTAAACTGGAAGCCATTATGAATTGGCCTACTCCAAGGACAGTAACAAAGGTAAGAAGTTTTCATGGCCTTGCTCAGTATTATAGGAAGTTTATAAGGCAGTTTAGTGCTATTTGTGCTCCTATGTTGGACACAATCAAAGGAGAAATGAAGACTAAGTTAATGTGGAATGAGAAAGCCACTAAGAGCTTTGAGTTATTGAAAGAAAATATTGCTACCCAACATATCTTAGTCTTTCCAAGCTTTGAGAAGCTTTTCACCATTGAGTGTGATGCAAGAAGTGTGGATATTGGAGCTGTCCTAAGCCAAGAGGGTATACCAGTAGCATTTCATTCAAAAAAGTTAAGTGAAGCAAAGAGGAAGTATTCTTCCTATGACCTTGAAATGTATGCATTGGTTTAGACTTTAAGGAAATGGAGACACTATTTACTCCCCAAGGAGTTCATAGTCTACTCAGATAATCAAGATTTAAGTTTCTTGAACTCTCAAGAAAAGTTAAGTCACAAGAAAATGAAGTGGGTTGAGTACCTACAATCTTATACCTTTAATATCAAACACAAGAAAGGTGTACTCAATAAAGTGGCAGATGCATTGTCTAGAAGAGATCTCACAATTCAGGAAATTCAGTTGAAGAGTATGGGAATAGATCACTTCAAGGATCTATATGTTGATGATGAAGACTTTGTATACATTTATAAGGTATGTGCTGAATTCAAGAATCATTTTCATAGCAAGTATGTTGAATACACTTTGCAAAGTAACCTTTTTTTTAAGGTAATCAATTGTGTGTCCCTAGAGGGTCTATTAGGGATAACTTAATCCAAGAAAAGCACAGTGGTGCATTGAGTGGTCATTTTGGGATCACTAAGACCCAAGAATTTGTTCAAAGGTTTTATTATTGGCCAAGGATGAATCTTGATGTTAGGAGGTATGTGGAAATTTGCATTGTATATCAAGGAGAAAAAGGTACTTCTTCATATGTAGGCCTTTATCAGCCACTACCTATTCCCACTAGGCCATGGGAATGTTTGAGCGTGGATTTTGTAGTTGGGTTACCCAAGACAAGACAAGGAATGGATAGTGTATATGTAGTTGTGGATAGATTCAGCAAGATGGCTCACTTTGTGCCATGCAAGACCACTAATGATGTCAACCAAATAGCTTCTCTCTTCTTCAAAGAGACAGTGAGAATCCATGGGTTACCTATGAGCATTGTGTCAGATAGAGACACTAAATTTATGAGTCATTTTTGGAAGACTCTTTGGAAAAGATTGGGCACTAATTTATCCTTTGGGTTTGCATACCATCCCCAAACTGATGGTCAGACTGAAGTGGTGAATAGGAGCCTTAGAAATCTACTAAGGTGCTTGACCAAGAAATATGGTCAACAATAGGATCAGTTGATTGGGCAAGCTGAGTATGCCTACAATGACACCATAAATCGGTCAATAGGGAAGAGCCCCTTTGAGATAGTATATGGATTGCATCCTAGAGGAGTCTATGAGTTGAGAGACTTGAAGGATAGAGTGAAGGAAAGTGGATATGCAGATGATTTTTCTTATGCAATGTAGGAGATACATGATACAATCAAGAAGACTTTGATAGAAAACACCTTGAAACATAAAACCAAAGTTGATGAGAGTAGAAGAACAATTCAGTTCAATGTGGATGACATGGTCATCGTGCATCTTAACAAGTCAAGACTTCAAAAGGGAGTCCCTCACAAGTTTTAGATGAGAAGGATAGGTCCCTATCCTATCTTAGCTAGGTATGGTGATAATGCATTCAGAGTTGAGCTCCTGGAAGACAGTGGACTGTCACCTATTTTCAATATAGTAGACTTAGTCAACTACAAAGGACCACGACAAGACATGGATCAGAGTCTCCAAGAAGTGATCAAAGATGTGGAAGATCTCCAATTACCCCCTGCTACAGTCACAGGAGCTGACAGTGTATTGGATACTAGAGTCTACAAACAGACTAGACCCAAAGAATACAAAGAACACTTGGTAAAGAAGCATGGTCAAACCAATGTTGATACAGTATGGGTAAAGGAATTAGAGTTCAAAAATATGGGGATTGATCCAAGCATCCTCAATCCAAGGGTGGATTGAAATTTTTGTTTTGGGGAGGATGGTTTAGGAGCACACCTAGGCTAACCTCCATGTTTTATTCATTTTTGGCTTGTACTTGACATTGGCCAAGTCAAGATAGTTAGGTTGTTTTTAGACCTTAGAAGGTCATTGCAATGTGGGCTGGGTGATTTATTCATTAGGACTAAGGTCACCAAATTAGCCATTGTTAGTAGTTTTTATATTTCTTAGGCTTAGTTGCTTAATGTTAGATTTGAGCCTTGAATGTGTCTTAAACACATAAGTGATTTCATAGAGATGCCATAAGGCCATAAATGATCTTGGATCCTTGAACTGAAGAGATTAGAGGTCCTAAAACTCAGGGAGGAGGCATAATGGCAAAGATGCCAAAAGTTGCTAAAATGTTGTCATGACAACATTTGCAATTATTGTAAATGTTGCATGCAACTCGGTTACCTTGGATCCCCCTAAAAAATAAGAGTTGGGAATCAACCAACAAGGCCTAGAAACATGGAATGAGGCATCTAATGTGAGTAGAGGCTAGAATATCGATAGAGGATACATTGTAACAAGTTTTGAATTTGAAGAGAGCTCTGCAACTCTGTGTTTTCAAAAATCCAAGCATTTGTGTGTGATAGTGATACCTAATGGATTGAATACCTTGACTTAGTTTTTGTTTTTTGTTCTCAAGATAATTTGAAGTGTTTTTCATTCAGTGAGCTAGTAGTTTTGAGTTATTATAGTGTCGTATTTAAATTGTTTTCAATCTAGAGAGTCGACTGGTCCTATCCTGACCAGTCAGTTAGTTCATGGCTCCCCCATGAAAACTAACCATGGGATATTCCTGAAAGTGGTTGGATATGAAAGGGGAGTCACTAGTCTCTATATATCTAGGATTAGGAGTCATGAAAGGTTGAGCTGCTATTTTTAGTTCCAAGCCCTAGGCGAGCAGACATTGTCCAGTTAGAGGTTTGGAGATGAAAGATTGAGCATAGCTTGCAGGGTAGAGAAGAATTGTATGGGATAAATGTAGTTATAGATAGGGTATAGTCATATCATAGCATACTATGAGGATTGAGTTCATACCAATCCATTCGACCAAGTTTGGAGCAAGTTTTCAACTAGGTTGCAGACAGTCCTAAAAATTAGGCCTATTAGCCTATTGGACCTAGCTTATAGGAACCCTATGTACATAGGGCTTAGGAAACTAAAACCTTCAAAATATCTTGTAAATTGATAAAGGGTATCTGAATGTGTGATTTTTTTTTCAACTTCTTTGGGAAAGTTTTGAAAGAAGTGGGAAAAACACACTGTAAAAGGCTACAAGGAAATAAGCCCAATTAGGCCTCTTGAAGACAAAAAATTGGACTCAACTGAAAATGGTTATGAGATCCCTCAAAATGGATCCAAATAGAAGTAAATGGGTTGTTTCCATGATGATGATCACCCCTACAATGAATTATGAATGCTAGAGTGGAGTTGGCACTTAGATCTTTCTAAGTGTAGTGGGAGAAGTGAAGTTTTGAACTAACTAAAAGGTGTTAGTCTTTCAAGGTGAAGCACATGAGTTGAGAACTCTTAGAGAAGATTTGGAATTGGACTTAGTTAATCATCTAAGCTAATCAGGACCTAGAGGAGATTGGGTTCCTAGAAGAGACAAGCTAAGGTCTCTTGGTTGAAGTGCTAGCAAGCCTTGGAACACTCACATCACTCTCACAAGATGATATTTCTACATTGAATTATTTAAAGAACTCTAACAAGGCCACTCCTTACAAGGTGATTAAATCCTCTAACAGGGTCACACCTTACATTGTGTTTTTGTAACCTTTAATAGGGTTGGCTCCTAACAGGGCCCACTTCCGAAGAGTGAAAAATAGTGACTAGTTGCATTTGGTGGGTTTTCACGTTAAATCTTGGTGTTATTTATGTACATGTTTTTTTTTTTATGCTTTCTGTTTCTACACTTAATCAATAAAGGATAATCACAGTTAATATCTTAAATTTTTCTTTGTTAACCGAGTGACAACATAATATCTATGTTAATTGAGTAACAGTGATAAGTTTGTTTAAGACATCTAAGGGACTTGGATTTGTTTTTGTGGTAACTGATTCACCCCTCACCTCTCAGTTACTAAACTCATTTCCAACATAGGAATCCTAAGAGTGTAGATCTTGAGTTAGCATCCTTACTCTTTGGTTGTGCTAATCATATTTTTCTTTGAAGGGATTCTCTATTCCAATGTTTATGAATTGGCCAATAGTAGCTTCCATGTTGCTTACCATTTCATGCATCACAACACATAAAGCCAATGACTACATTATTATAGCATACAAGATAGTATACTGGATCATAAAAACATAAGAGCACTTTCATTTTCATATAAAATCATCATTATAAGGATATGAATGCATCCATTCATCGTCATATAACGTAATGACATCTAATAGCATACACATAGTGCATATATGATCATTATTGAATCACCTGAATAATCAACTACTTACATCAACAATGACATCATATGAACAAAAGAACATATTAGTAATCAAATAGATCACTAAAGAACTTCAAGAGTCTAGCTCGAATAAAAATAAATAAGCACATAAAAAGATGTGAACACGGTAGGCACTATAGTGGAGGTGCTTATTTGGAACTTGCACAAAACAAAAAATAAATGCTAGTAATTTTTTCGGAAAAAAAAAAAGAACAAATGAATAAAAACAAAAAGATAAAAAAATCTTTGGAAGCAACATAAAATAGGTTAGTCATTAACACAATAGGAAAAATTGAAAAGATAAAATAAATCAACAACAATAAGAATTTAAAATTTTGATATTGTGGAGGTGCTAATGTCCTTTCACATGCACTATGAAGTGTAAGTGTTAATCTATAGTGCACAATCATTGACACATGTTGGATAAAAACATAGTCAATAAAATGTTAGTTTGCTTACAAAATAGAGAGTTAAAAGTCTCAAAAAATAATAAACAATTAAAAACTTGCACAACAAGTGAGAAAAGAGAATAAAAATCACAAAAAGATATAAAAGGCAAAGGTGCTAAGATGTTTGCATCAACACTAATCTTGAGACACGTGCTAAAACACAAAGCATGAGTGCTAATCTTGAAGCTCAAACATATGATAACACAAAATGCAAGCAGCTATTAGTTACAGGGCAGTGCATCCCATCAGGTGCTTCAAAATGAAGACAAGGAAATCGAACAAAGAAATAACACAAATATTAAGCATATAAACCAAATAATTTTTCCTTAGATCACCTTGCACCATTAATTTGGAAAAAGTGAAAAGTGCACCCTTCTCCACTTGATTTTTTCCATTAGTGATGATTGATTATTGACTTGAGATGAGTGCGAATTAATTTTTAAACCAACATAGTAATAGTATAATGATGACAATTTCAGAATCAAACGGACAACATGAATATAGCTTTCAAGAAGACTATGAAATGAGAGGAACACAACTCTAATAGTTGAAGAAAAGGGACTTAGATGACTTGATCAATGTAGGGTTGAGATTGAGTGAGAGAGAATATAAGGATTGAAGGTTTAGTTTTATGACAAGATGAGACTAGGGGAATGATTTGGTCTATCAAAGGGGGTTAGGCACACATAGGGTAGCTTCAAAATGCAACAAGTGGATGAGTATTGAAAAGGGGAAGAGACGGGGAAACTTATGAAAGTGACAAATGTGATAAAATTGAAAGGGTAGTGTGGCTACACGTGTGGGATATTCTCATACATGTGTGAGCAACCGATCATTAGTCAAGTCAAAGAATGAGTTGGAGGTGTGAGGTGGCCCATTCATGCTCAAAAATATGTGGGCATTGAAGTGGGGGGACACTTGTTAAATAATGACATATTAGAAGATTTTAAGGGAATTTAAAATTGTAGAAAATATTAAAGAAGAGTAATGAGCATTAGTCAATTAATTAACAAGGATTAAAGAATTATTGAGTGAGGTTTATGGTTGAATTAGTTAAAATTAACCTGCTCAATAATTCATCTAATCATAATTAATTAATTAATCAATAACCCTCATTACTCTTTAATATTTTCTTCAACTTTAATCCCTCCAAATCTCTTAACTATTCATCATCAGACAAGTGTTGCCCCTCTTCAACACCACACCTGCGTGAGCATGCATGAGTAGTATATAATTAAACTAATTAGGAGGATGAATAATAATTAATTTAATTAATCACAAGAATATGAAAGACAATTTGTGGACTATAATTAATTAGCTATGCAATAAATGATTAATTTTGGGGTGCATGTACACTAACCAAGCATCAAGAAATGGTGGAGAGGGATTTTTGTTGCTGAGCTATATGGATAAAGAAAGGTTTGTTAAGCATAACCCAAATTAGGTTGTAATTTTTGGAATAGGCCCATTTGTTTCCTGGTATTAACCTGGAATAGGCATTAGTTAATGCTAGAATAAATTAATTCGTTGTTTGTGGGCATTTTATGAGTTCTCGAATTAGAAAACTAATTCCCATTTTGGGGCCAATGCTTGCATTAGTTAATTCTAAAAAATAGATGGAATTCATTTCTTATTCAAGACTAAGCTATTTATGGATTCAAAATTATTTTATTTTATTAATTTTATTATTTATTTTTTTAAAATTTTATATAAAAATTTAAATTTTTTTTTTAAATTTTTTTTTTAATCTTTTTTTTAAAAATGTGGGTATGTATATATACACACATGTGTGTGTATATACACACATGTGTATATACACACATGTGTATATATACACATGTGTATATATATATACACATGTGTGTATATGCACATGTATTTGTATATATATGTGTGTGTATATATATGTGTGTATATATATATGTGTGTATATATACACATGTGTGTATATATATGTGTGTGTATATATGTGTATATATACACACATATGTGTGTATATGTGTATATACACACACATATGTGTGTATATGTGTGTATATGTGTGTATATGTGTATGTGTATGTGTATGTGTATGTGTATGTGTATGTGTGTACACAAGTAAAAAATACATATTGTTCAAATTAATTAAAAAATGAAAAATAATCATTATTCCAATTCCACAATATGGGATCCAAACACAGAATAGCTTATTCCAGCTTTGATTTTCAAGATTAATTAATTCGAGAATAGGTCCTTATTCTAGAATAGGCCTATTCTGGATAAATTAATTCCATGCACCAAACGTAGTCTTTATTGAAATCTTAGATTATAAAATTCATGAATGTTCATGAACACACTATAATTTCATTTACAAATAAAAATGGGTTTCTACTAGTGTGTATACCTAAGTTGGCTACTCATTATGAGTACTAGACCTAAGTTTACCTTACCCACTTTTTGGTTGTCATGAGTACCTGACCTAGGTTTGCACAACCCACTTTGTGGTCCAAGTAGATGAATCAAACCCCTCAATTTTCAACTAAATGTTCACTTTCTTAAGCATGAAACTAAATTCACCCTAAATATAAAAGGAACTTCTTCGGTCTCCTTCTTGGAGTAAATTATTTTAACTTGAATGATCACAAAAACATCCAAGCCAAGAGTACAAGAATAGCATAGTAAGTGAGTGTCTTTGTAAGTGTTTTGGAGACACTTGGGTTTGGTTTCTCCATGGGAGGAACAACATAGTGGTGGGAAGCAACCCCCTGGCACCAAGAAGGATGAGCACGCACTTGGGAATGCTTCTTGTTGCCATGAGAAGTAGAATATTCTATAGAAAAAACATATCCTGCATATGAAAGTTGTTTTCTCATAATTCACTGATTCTCTCCAACATCTTCTCCAACATCTTTTACTAGCCCTTAATGAAATCTTAGCAATAATATCCTCTAACACAACTTTGTGCACAAGTGGAGCTTTCATAATTGATCATTTCTTTTGATGTGTTGACATTTACCCAAACTATTTCCAAAAGCAATCAAGAGATCAATTTCCAATAATTATGAGGGAGATAAAGAATACACACCCACAAAAATGTAAAGGAGAATGCATTAGTTTGAAGATTCAAGGGAACCAATTATTCTTGCATTGACCAAAACCTTATCAGCCTCAAATTCAAATTCTAAAATAATTAAGCCGATAGGCTTACTCCCGGGGAGATGCCCGTCAGGATTTTCAGACATTTCGGTAGTCTTATGCTGGGAAAGGTAAAAGCGGTGCTGGGAAAAAGGTGACGGTAAAGGTGCCTTGTTTGTGCTTCCAAAGTTTGCATGTATACCTTCCAGCACATTGCTAACCACAGGTGGCAATAGCTACTTGACGGGTCACCACGACTATGACTTTTCTTAACCAAACCGCCTTTTATTGTCTACCATAGTGAGCATGAGTCTACAAATTTCTGATGGGAAATTGTCTTTGTCCGACCACACACAGGTTTTAAACCATTCAAATTTACAATTTCTGATGGGAAATCATTACTGTCTGCCATCGCCATTGGTTAGTTCAATCTCATTTACAATTTTTTTTTTGACCTTCTTGCTCTGGCCGACTAACTTCATGGTTGAGAACAAGGGTTTCGATGGAGAATCACTGTGGAGGATGTGATATTTTCTTGGAACTATGTTAATGGAGATCATTCTTGCTACAGCTCACGAATTAATACAGATAGGGTCTCCCCTCTCTATTTGTTATCCAAACTTTGCAAAAAACTAGAGAACGACATTTTCAAGAATATTCTCAACATTTTGTATTTCTGTTCTTGTGCACGATGCTGATATTGAAGCCCTCCTCATTTTTCTAATACTTAGTGTAACATTTGTGACAAAAAAAGAATGGTGAAATAAACCCCTATCTGCAAATGAGATTTTGGGCTTTTTCCCCCTTTAGCAGGCACAATTTCACATTCTCCATTTCTTTCCAGGGTTTGATGTTCTTCTTCAATCTAGGGTTCTGGCTATGTTGTATTCATCCTATATGCTTCATGAGGATTTCCATTTTCTGCTAACAATTCTTTGATTTAAAATGTGCATAATGTCATCTTTGTAATAATGTCATTGTTACATTGTTTTTTTTCCTGTCAGAAATACTTTCTTCGGGCAATGTTAAATGGATGGAAACAAATTTGTTATTTATTTTGTTTTGGCTCTCTACGACTGTTTTGAGAGATCTAGGACTTTGAGACTTTTCAATGGATTCTTGTGGAGTTTTCCATGGAGATTACTTGAGAAAATTTATTGCAGATATGAGCTCATCTTCAGGTTATTTCTCTTGTAAATGTGCTATGTTATTCCCTAAATATTCGAGCTCTCTACACCCTTTGATTTGAAATACCTAGTATCTTTCATCTTTCTTTTATATGGAGGTCATGACTATGCCTGTGGAGACTGTGCTTTTCTCTATATGCACCATGTTGGAGATCTGTCTCTGTATTTTCTGAGTATATGAAGCATCAAATATTCATTAATAGAAAAAGGGTTTTCATTTTCTGGCCTTGGCTCCTTACACAATTCTGATATATAGGTGGTCGCAAAATATAACTTTTCATTGAAATGGATCGCTAGAGGTGATAGGAAATATGTTTAATGATTATTGTTACTATAGTGAGATTTTGAATAGATTTTACCCATCGGTTAAGCAGTTGATTAAGCATAAGTTTATTTGGTTGATGCAAGAAATACATTTGGTGAAAAGGATGGGTAGAACCAAATGTGATTGGAAAGAATAAAGCAAAGCTTGAAAGCCATTGTGAGCATTGTGCTACCCTGTCAAAAATTGGGAGTTTCGAACATCCAGCATAGCATAACCGTTTGGAATTTTTTCATATGTTGTTGTTGCAACTTCACAAAGTGGACATGTATGCAGAATGTCTAAGCCATAGATGAGGAATGTATGTAGAATGTGTCAGCGTAATTGAGAGGGTTATTTGGGTTATATAATTATTATATAATATTTGTGAAATGATATTATTAATTTACTATAGCTTAACATATTTGAGAAATAACTGATCCTTTGAATAGACTGAATCTATTCACTTAATTTTTGAAATATATAAAGAAGTAAAGAATTTATTGGGGCTGTTATAATACAAGAGGGATATTTAATAGTATTTGAAAGCAAAAAATTAAAAGAATTGGAAAGATGATATTATATTGGGACAAGGGAGAAAATAGTGAATGTAATGCCTATAGTGAATGTAGTGCCTATCATATCAGATTGTCTAAGAATTCACAGATAATTCTTTATAATTTTTGCCAAGCTTCCCGAAATACTTTTGACACCCACGATTAAAGTTTGTTTGTTGGTAATATTTTTTACTCATCATACTCAGCAAACACCTAATCAAAGGTTTAAGAAAAATAATGATTCCCTTAAATGATAACCAAGATGAGATAGATAATCAATAATTATAGGTTCATCCTTAACTATAGTGTTGGCTTAGTGAAAAATTGAACATAATAAGTTTAAACTCTATGATTTTAAAAGGATGAGTTGTCACCAACTCAAGTTTTAAAATATATAATAATTGCACTGAATAGTTGATAATTTATAATAATATTTTACTCAATATTTATGCATGATATCTTATTTATAAATTCATACCTCCCTCGGTCAATGTTGCTTTCTGGTGGGAGCAAAGGATGTAATTATTTGTTGGCAGTTTTTATCCCTATTTTTTGGCTTATCCCCAGTAATTTGGTAACGTGTAAATAATTAAACGTGTACAAAGTATAGTCTCACGATTAATTTTTTTGTTAATCATCACGTTGGAGAGTAGTGAAGAATTTTTGTTTTAGATATAAATTTTAGAATATTCAATAGGAACATAGATTAAATATGATTGGAACTGGAAAAATTATTTGGTGAATCACACACAGTATGTCATGAATTATTTCCAGAAGCTTAGATAACTATTTAGTTAGATGACAAACATAAAAGCCTGGATAATTTGTTTTGTTGCATAATAAATTATCATATTGGTCCAATTAGATTTACTATTAGTAAGTAATTCACATAATTACTTTTTAATATTAGCTTTACTATTAGTAAGTAATTCACATAATCACTTTTTACTAGAGAGAGAGAGAGAGAGAGAGAGAGAGAGAGAGAGAGGACACAATAATAAGATCACAAACTAGCTCATAAGAAATTGTGATAGCTAATAAGCTAAACCCTTAAAAAAATATTGAATTCCAATCATCTAAATTATTTTAATTAATTCATTGATAGAAAGAAAAAACATTTTCTTTAAATGAAAATTTAGTTCTTCCATTTCTCTTTATACTATTATTCATT
>MU227235.1:1549484-1603942 GCA_018584345.1 Thuja plicata | reverse complement strand
ACTTTGATAATTATTGTGGACCATCTTGGGATGAAAAGGACCCAAAGGCTGTACCGATTGTGCCTGTCACATTAGGTAGCCGAAGACAACTCCCTCTAACCATGTCATGGGCTATTACTATACACAATTCACAGGGGATCATGCTACAAAAAGAAACAATTGACATTGGTAAAATAGAGGGACAAGGAATGGCATTTATAGCTATATCATAGGTATGCATTCTCCTATGATAGGTATGCCAAAATGCAGAACAATCCATATACAATGAAACAGAAAGTAGAAGAATCTCATCTAAACCAGCTATCAATGGAAACCAAATACACCTATTCCGCATGTACAAAACAATAATGAACCTATATAGTACTATCGACGTACCCCTTGGACCCTTCAAAAGGTACAAGTGCTAGTATATCCTCCGGTACATAGATAAATGTTGATTTCATATGACATATGTTTCATTCAATTATCACAAATCCAAGAATGGAGATCTTGCAAACTAAACCAAGTTCTCATAAATCTACAAATGAGAGCATTATTCTATAGAAATTCCTCTTTGTCACAGATGAGGTTGTCCACATTCATCTTAGGCACCAAATCTGAAAGAAAAACTTCCAAGGGCGAGTTTAGTTTAACTAAAATAAAGATATAAGAGAGGTCAAATGGAGAGGGATATAAAAGGTATACGGCCCTCATGAGCACCCCAGTTCAAAGAAGCCCTGAAATCCAAATGGCAGGCTTTCTCCTACATATTTGGAAAATATCAACATTATTCATATTAAGGTTCAGAATATTAGGGCGTATATCGATGTTTTTTCCACCACCATTCTTAAGGGGAGGAGTGAAGTGGGGCAGAGAGGCCTTCATACCGAGCGTGGCTAAGAGAAGCCTTGGCCTTTGAACCAATACCTAGTAGCTAATTATGCCTATTAGTATTATTTTGTTGAAGAAAGGACACCGTAAGGGAATTACTTTTGGGATTTTTTTCTTAATTTTTTTAATTTTTTGTGTGTGTCAAACAAAGAAAAACTTGATGTATAGAAATATTTTATGATATCTAGAAATTAGAAAATAAATATAAAATATTTAAAAACATTATAAATTATATGTTTTAGAAGATTGTTTTGAGATATTCAATCTTTTACAATCTTGTATCATTGCAAATTTGTTTGCTTGTATGTTGAATTAGTATATCTTTATTGAATACAATGCTAGTATTTCTTTACTGAATACAACATGACCAAAAGGAGAAAAAGTTATATAAGAGGATTTGCATGAAGGATTTTTTAATATGAGGACTTTCCATCGAAGGTTTTTATGCATTTTTTTGGCTTATTATATTTAAAAAATTAACTTCATTTGAAACTCTTTGACCTTCATTGAACTCCATTGACAAATGGTAGGCCTTCAAAATGATTTTTGCCTCAAGACTTATTTTTGTAAAATGTTAAGTATTGGCTGAACGATTTACTTAGACACATATAATGACCCAGATTATTTGTTCTGAGTCATCTCCTCCATGCAAAAATCTAAGAAATGGCAGAGAAGATGTAGCTTTTAATGTAAATTGCATGTAAACATCTTGTACCTTGAGATATGTCATTTTTATTATTTGGTTCATAAATATCCTTGTGTATCATTCATAACAATGGTATCACATGCTTCAAAATTATTAGTATGAGAGGGAATTAGATTAGTATAGTATTTCTAAGAACCTATCTGGAAGTACCACCAAAGGATTCTCGCAGTCATTCACATGGATTATGTTGTTAGCTATGAGATCTTATACTTTTGGTTATGAAAGTCACAAAATGATTTCCTCATATAACCTTTTAGAAGTGGTTTAATACAGAATCAAAGGAAGAAAGCACAAATAATAGTAATTCAATTAATATTTCATTTAAGTCATCATCCATTGAACTTTTTTGAGTATGGGTATTTGGAAGCTACTCATTAGTCATCATAAAATCTAAGATAATAGAATTAATGAATATCTATGAACAATATATAATTCATCTCCATACTAAGCATGATGTCATGATGAGAGAGGCCTTGTCCATTGAACCAACACATGGTGGCCATTGTTTGCAAGAGCTTAAAATGCCTATTCTCGAATGGTTAGGCAGCACCAAGGAGAGGCAAAGTTTCATAGAGCGAGACATTTTGTGGAGAAAAGAAAATAAAATTCTTGATTTATATAATTAGATACCTATATATTTTGTTTCATATGAAATCTCTTTTATATATGTAGATTAGTATTATTTTATTGAAGAAAGGACACCAATACTAAGGGAAATACTTTTGGGAAATTGTTTTCTAATTATTGATGTGTTAAACAAAAATCTTTATATTTGGAAATATTTTATGATATCTAATAAATTAAAATGTTTAAAAATATTATAAATTATATATTTTTAGAAGATTGTCTTTAGATATTCAATCATGTACAATCTTGTGTCGTGGCGGCTTTGTTTGATTGTAAAAACTCGCATTGAATTGGTATTTCTTTGCTGAATACAAGGCGACTAACTGAAAGGAGAAAAAGTTACATAAGAGGGTTTACAAGGGGATTTGCATGAAGACTTTTCTAATAGAAGACTTTCCATTGAAGATTCTTATGCATTTTTCTGGCTTATCATATTTAAAAAAATAACTTCATTTTAACCTCTATGACCATTGAACTCCATATGCATATGGTAGGCCTTCAAAATGAATTTTTCCTCAAGACTTGTTTCTTTAAAAAATTAAGTATTGGATGAACTATTTACTAGACATATAATGACCCATATTATTTGTTTTGAGCCATCTCCGTAAAAAAATATAATTAATGGAGGAGTAGTTGTAGCTTTTATATAAATTGTATGTAGCTTTTATGTAAATTGCATGTAAATGTCATGTAGCTTGAGATATATATCATTTTTATTATTTGGTTCATAAATATCCTTGTGTATCATTCATAACAATGGTATCACGTGCTTCAAAATTATTAGTGTGAGGAAATTGGATTAGTATAGTAATTTCTAAGAACCTATTTGGAGGTACCCCAATGGATTCTCACAATCATTCATATAGATTATGGTGTTATTTATGAGATCTTATACTTTTGATTATGAAAGTTACAAAATAATTTCCTCATATAACCTTTTGTAAGTGGTTTAATAGAGAATCGAGGAAGAAAGCAAGAATAGTATCAATGCAATTAATATTTCATTTAAATCATCCTCCCTTGAATTTTTTTGAGTATGAGTATATGGAGGCTACTCATTAGTCATCATAATTCCATTTACAAATGTGAATGAGTTTCTACTAGTGGGTATAACTACCTAAGTTCCCTACTCATGGGTACCTTACTAAGGTTTACATTACCCACTTTTTTCATCAATCTAATCTTGGTTTGCATTACCCACTTTTTTTTTTCCCTAAATGGGTCATTCAAATCAATATTTTTCAACTAAATATTCACTTCATATTACCCAGGCTAAGCAAATCGTTAACATTTTGAATATAATGTAAAATGGTGTTCTTTGAGATCTTTCTTATACCTTTAATATTTTTAATGAATGTTTTTCCTTATTCTAGAAACTAAGACCCAAATCATAAAGCTATCTTAGACCATTATTAAGTACTAAAAAACTTACCCCAAATTAAAATATTCTAAAAAAAATGGAGCTAAAATGGTAGAGCAAATTGATAAGTAGGATATATTTCTACAGCAAGTCAAATTGTGATATTACTATCAGGATTCAATTGTGTAGTTTTTTTAGTCAAACTCATTGAATAAAAAGTAATTGTGTAAAAATTGAACTACCAAGAGTGTAACCTCCTTCAAAAGACAAGTTGGTATGAGAGTAAATTCAGCAATCTACTGGATTTAAAGGTTCTACCAAGTTTAGCTAGAATATTTTGCTAAAAGTATTATTGAAATTAAAATTCAAATAGATAATTTTAGAGGTTAAGATTTAGGAAAATTTCCAAAATTGGTGGCCTATTAGCTCTCAGTGATCCATCATCAAGTTGAGGAATTTTGATACCTTGTCTCACTGATAAATCAATAGGAGATTCGGAAATTTGATACATATAACACATACAATCGATTTCAAAAGAAGTCATACTCATCATTCCCAAAAACATAATAACTAATACTATAATATAATTTTATGATACTATGAACTATTTTTTCTCTTTGTACAACATACTTTTGATCATCATTCGGAAAAACATAATAACTAATACTATAATATAATTTTATGACACTATGAACTGTTTGTTCTCTTTGTACAACATACTTTTGATCATCTTCTCCTTGACGAATCTTCTTACTTGAATTTCTAGAAACTAAAGTTGCTGCTAACTTCTATACAATTTATTTCTATCACAATTTTCTCTTTGTAATTTGCATTCATTAAATACCAGAAAAATCTAATACTATAACATCAACTGAATAAAAAAAATCATCACAAAAGAATATCATAATATATTCAAATTGTTGAAAAATCACACATTAACTAATATTATGATATAAAATATTCATTTAAACAAATTCCACAACATCTCTAAGATTAAATAAATCATCAAAAAAATGCAACAATGTGAAATAAACATAACATCAATGGTGTGTTAGGATTAGGTAATACTGAGAGGGGGTGAATAAGTATTACAACACTTATTAAAAATTTTCAACCAATTGAACATTAACCATAAACTTGCAAAAATGAAAAAAACATAAGCAAATAACACACTACTCATAACACCATAATCTTGTTGTCGAGGAAACCTTGTCCAAGGGAAAACCCCAGTGGGGATGGTACCCACAAGCATGCACTAAAGTATAGTGTCCATGTTAGAAGACCTAGCCCTATTAGGAGATGAATTTTACATAGTACATTTCCTTGTTAAAGGAATAACAACCCTGTTAAAGGTATACAACACCCTGTTAGGGGCCAACTGAGCTTACAGCTCTTACAAAGTAATTATGTTACAAAATGTTCTCAATAATGAACAAAACAAGCATTTCTAATGCTTAGATAGTTCCTGTCCTAGCTCATCAATGATCTTTGTCATCCTCTTCTCTTAAATTCTCATGTCCTCAAAACATATCATCCATCCAATCATCTCACATCCATAATAATTTCTCTCAACAAAAATTTCTCCATATATATATATATATATATATATATATATATATATCTTATCTATTGACCAAGTCAACTCTCTTAACCAAATATTACATAGTCGGCTCTCAATACAAAATACATTTAATAAAACAAATATCAAATGCATAGTTGGTGCTATTACATAATCAAATTATAGGTTATCAACAACCATAATCCAACTTTGATTGCCATGAGTCCACGTCATACTCTCTAAATCATCACTTCTGTCCAACTGCTTTGTATCATTGTTCTACTGCTGTCTGTCTGTCTTCAAATATCTCTAACTTGATGTAAACATTAAAAAAAAAAATTTGATCTTAGGCGGAGGTCACATATACCCTATACTATCTTCCTCTAAGTTCTCTTTCCACAATTCATTGATCTCAATCTTCGATACCCAAAATACCTTTGTATATTTGCTTCTGTACTTAGTCGATTTCAGAGTCACCAAAACTCAACTTCATAGGAATCGCTCTGTAACCTAGATGTGTCGCTCTTTTCTTCCCTTATACATTATCTTCTCCTTCTCCTTATTTATTTTACTCTTCTTTCTTCTCCCATTAATTTTTATTCTCTTCTCCCCCTTTGACAACAATGACAAAGGTGCATTCAAAGTAATAGGATTAATGCTTTCTCACCAATTTCATAATATCTTGAAAGGAATCTTCCAAGATATTCACTTCAGTACTCCATGACTTTAGCAATAGTTGACTAACATGAATTAGTCCATTCAATGCAAATGATGTAGTCTTTTCTTCTTTCAACTCTATATGCATAGATTTAGTCAATGAATTTGCAGTCTTCTCCAAGTTTGATAAGTGTGCTTAAATTATAGATAGTTTAGGAGTGATTAAAATCTTTAGCAAATTGAATCCATTCAGTACTCTCCCTTTCTTAATATCCAATACATCTAGTTTTTCCAAAATTCTTGTTACTTCCTTGTCCAAATCTGGTATAGATTGTGAAGAGGTTTCACAACTGTCCATCATACTATTCAAAGTATGTGTTTATTGTAACTAGATTACCCTACTCTATAGCTCTCTTCTCAACCATATTTGAGTCAAGCTTCCATATGTGTTTCTCACTTTCATTTTTCTTCTCTTCTCTTGCGGTGCTTGGTTCCTTAGGTGATGTCTGTCTGCTAGATCTAATGTTTACTCTAGGAGTAATCTTTTTAGCTTGCGATGTCTGTTGTGATAGAGGAGGTGGACTGTCTACCATTACTACTTCAGGAGTGGGATGGGCTATAGTACTAGCACTTTCCAATCCAGACAATCACTCTGCCATTTTCCTTTTCACTTGTTTCAACTCTTCCTCTGTCATTCCTGCCTTTACACCACACTCATGCACAATGTTATCAATTTTTATTTTCCTCAGACCTCTAGTTTGTTCCTCTCTTACCTTAGAAAATTTTTCCTCATAGGTTCCCCATCTTTCTTCTAATGTATCAATCTCAGATGCAAGAACATGTTCAAATTGCATAGTAAGTACTTCTAAAATTACCTCATATCCCATGGGATAACACCATTTCTTCCTTGGTGTGACTACCTCAAAGCATACACAATCAGTTTCAACCATGAAATAGATTGTATCCTTGTACTTCTCAACTATGTCATCAAATATCTTGTATCTATTTTTCATCTACCTTTGGAGGATTTTGATTATGCAAAATAATTCACCATCAACCCATGTCATGTTTTGTCTTTTGTAGCTCTGCATGATCTAAATACCAGTAGGTATCCCTATTTTCCAACCACTAGGGTGCATGCCTAGGAATCTGTGCTCAATGTGGATAAACATATGTACCAATAGTGAGCCAAATCTAAAGTTCTTTGATCTGTCTTTCTTTGCCAGTTTTACATTCTCCAGAAATTGTTGCGCTAACACTTCGCATAGGTTATATTTTACATTTTCTTTCACCATTCTCCATGCCATCATGATAACTCCTGTAGATACCGAATTAGGTCTACTACTGTAGAAGAATTTATAGCCAAGTATCATAGCAATTAGTTTCACATCTTGTTGAAAGATGTCATTCACAGTCATTGCTCGCCTCTACCATTTAGAGTGAGTTAGGGTTTTGACTTGCTTCTTCACATGTGTTTTTGCAACAGGAATGATTCTTGTATTGTCCAATCCAGTAATCTCATAAATTAAATCACTACAAATCTTCATAGGTTGCTTTCCTATCCAAATGAATTGATCATGTACTCTGCTCAATAATATCTTGAACCATTCTTCTTCGTTGAATTCATACAAATCCAGAATTTTCATGATGCTCAACTGATCAATATGTTTGTACTCATCTCTCATAATTCCTTTATCAGTCATATACTCCATCTCAATACAAATATCATCAATTCCTAGTGTTAGCTCTTTTTCTTGCAGCACAACCTTAATGTGACAGTATACTTGTATACTTGAATGAAAACTCCTATTTCATGCAAGAGAAAGGCTAATTGATGAGGGTATTAGATAACATCGAGGGAAACTATTACCTCCTCCTTATTTTTTGAGATCTAATGACTCGGGCGGGTATTACCTATGGATGATTACTGTTTTATAGTATCTTTTGAGTGGATTATCTTCTTACTAAATTTCTGAAATGCCTTTTAATGGATCAACAAGTAAACAACTATGCAAATGACTATGAATATCCTGATACAGAGCTTAATGATCAATAATAGTATTTTGAAAATCAAAATTAGTAAGGTAACAAGGATTCTCATCCTTCTTCTTTTTTTAGTTCTTATGAACCTTAGGAGGGATAACCTATTTTGATTCTCTCTTTAAAGGAATCACTAAACTGAATTATATTCCTCTAAAACACAATTACTTGAATGGAATGCATATTTGAAGTGTGAATGATTTGATAATTTAAAATACTTGGTTGGATAATGAAAAATTACTTAGCCTACTATAAACCAGTACCTTAACCTTGGGCTATGAGTCAATATCCAGTATAAATCCACAATAAGGTGATCAATAAAACATATGCAACAAAGATAAAATGCCTTACAAATTATCCTCTCTCTACAACTATATCATCAAATCCTTAAACTAATGCTAAGCTCTCTGGGGCCACTTGAAATAATTAATCCTTCCTTGAAGGATCTTACAAATGACTGCACAACCACCTTGTGATCAGTATGTCTAAATGCCTTACAAGTAAACATACAAGAGCTTATAACAGTAATGAAAAGAGACAATACAAGATGTAGAAAAGAGATTGCAAATATTTGTATTAATGTCTTAAAGCTTAAAATACATATAGATAGAGAAATAGTACAAAGGCTCAGACAAATTTTAGTAGTCTGCCCTGTAATATTATTGATTTCCAACTCCAACCTCTTACAAAATAAAAATAGAGAACTATATATAGGCAAAAACCATCTTGGAATCCTTAAGATAAGGATGCTACAAGCTTCGAATGGTTTAGAAGACCTAACCCTAAAAACAAGAAAAGACAAAAGACAGGAAAACACCAAGCATTGGAAGGAAAAAACTAAAAAATAAGATCTGATATTCCTTTGTCTTCTTGTGGATGTCGACAAATTTGTCTGTATATGTTTAGGATAGCATCTGATAGTTGTAATAAGATCTAGTTACTGCCAATACAGGCTAACTTACACTAGTCTCTTTAAGATTGCTAAGCTTCATGTGCTCATAGAATAGGTGTGATGTGTCCTCTTACTCTCCATCCATAAAATCCAAGTCAACTGTAACATGCTTCTTCTTCTTGGGCTTTGTCATGATGTCCCACGCTATCACATCTTCCTCTTTAGGCCATTCAAAGCTTTGTATTCTTTCCAACTGGGCCTTCTACCTTTCACACCTAGCATCTATTATGATTTTCACATCTGTGATGAATTTATCGCAATCAATATCTTCATTTATTGCTTCATCCAAAATCCTATTGAATCTCTCCATGTCTAGCTCTCCTTGATTAGATATGTGTATATCTTTGTTAAGTAGCACATTGTCAAATTCTACACCCCATAGCCCTAATGGATTGATTTGATTGTCCTCAGTTCTGATGGGAGGTACAAATCTATTATAACCTACTCCAAACATATTCAGCCTTGCCTCTATCTAATTTTCTTTTCCTTTAAAGAATGATAAGGTAGCTCAAATTTGCTCAATCTCTGTGCCAACAAGAGTTACTATCTCAGGCAAGTCTAACCTTAGTGGTTGTACAGATGCCAACCTTTCAAAAATTCTCATCCTACCAGACCAGGTTGAATAGTATGGATTTAAAATTGAAACAGAATTATTCACCTCTATTTGTAGGCCTTGCAACTTTCCATAGGCTCCATATACTATATCAATTTTATCTTTAATAATATATATTCTATGCTACAAAATTTATGTCAAGGCTCTCAAAATCACACTGTTGTGCCCTTTGTCCTCTTTCTCTATTTCAGCATATATCTCTCTTGTTTCTTTTGTCTAGATTTCTTCATCCTGTACCTCTTTAGGCTCAGCAGGGGTAAGCTCTGACACATCTAAAAATTGTTGAGTAAGTTCAGCTATGAGCTTCTCTTATGCCATGATTTTTATCAATCCCAGTTCTCTTTCTTTGATAATGTCACTAGTATCACTAGCGAGTTTCTTTAGTTTCTCTAACATCTAGACTGATTTTGCATCATTGAGTTGGGCAAAATTTGTTAGCACCTGGGAGATTTCTAAGTCTCTAGTATTTTGGACTGACCATATTATTTCTTTACCCTCCATCTTCTCTTGGATGTTCAACAGGGATGGCTTCTAATATTTGGGAGCCAAGATCCACATTTCTAGTGCTTGGGACTTGGGGTTGTATCCAAACTCTCTTATCATGTCCCCAACCTATGTCTTTGATGAAAATTTAATATTAGGTTGTTTTCTAAAATGATCAATAATAAAGGCTGAGGATAAATCCCAACCTTCCACTAATAGCATCCCACTGGCCTTGACCAGTTGCCTTGCTTGATCTGGAGTAATTTGTTTAGATTCAGGATCATAATCCTGTAGTGTTTATAGAGCCTCTTGGGTAACTACATGACCCCCTACAAATTGTAACTGTGTACTCACTTGTTGTTGCTTGTTCCAGATGAGAAAGTCTTTAAATTCCTTTATCTTTATGAATTTTTCATCCTTAAGGAATTCATCTTGATGTATCAACCTCTCATCTATACAATTCCTAAGAGGTAACTCTTCCTCTTCTTCCACATCCTTTTGCAATTTCTTTCCTGCCCTAATCTTTTTTCTTAGTTGGTGATCATAGGGCCTGTTTCCAGTTATTAGGGATCTAATTCTGTCTATTTTTTTCTCCTTATTTTGAGAAGGTTCCCCTATTTCTACTTTCTATCTCTTGGGTGGGGGTTCATTTGTCACTTCCTTCTCAGGGACCTCTATTAGGTCAATGATATTTCTCCCTCAGTGACTTGCTCTTTTGCAATGTCTTGATTGACTAGAAGGTAAATGTGAGAGGGGTATCTTTCATCACTATCATCATCATAATCTGATGATGAGTGTCCCTTATGGCATTTCTTTGGCACAACTAGTGCATCTTCTAGCTGATTTCACAGGAGAGTGTGAGAGTTGATCATGGCCTCTATCTTCTTCAAATATGGCATGTCTGGGAAAAAACCCCCAAAAGGAATGCCCTTTCTTTTGACCCGTCTCTCTAGGTCCATAAGCTCATTGAACTTTATGTCTCTCTTATCCACCTCCTCATCCTCAAAAATATTTCTTATCAAATCTTCTTCCATGCATTCTTAATGATCTTTTGTGTAGGGGATGATTGGTGTCAGCAACTTTTTGGCACTAAACTCCCGCTCTCTAGAATTATAGTTCCACACTCTCAACCAAAATTGAACAGGGTTTGGTTGGTTGTGATGAAACCTCAGTGTTCTTAGACATTGACAATTCATCAGTGGGAAGTTTTAGTATAGGATCAAATGATTAAGAATTGAATAATGCAAATATTTAGGATGATCCTTCTTATTCTGTATATCTATGAACCCTTGGTGCATTTGGTCTATGATATACTGGATATAATCATAGTTGGAATTAGTATGGAGGGTTTTCATGTCTAGAACCATCATCAAAATGTTTGAGGTAATCCTATCTGCTCCTACATCCTTTCCTAGCACTCTACAAAGTGTATATGATATGTAATTCATATAGAAATTTAGGTCTTTATAGAAATATGGGGTTGTCCCTAGCATGGGTGCTATATAGTTCTTCATCTTCTGTGGAACATGGTGTTCCTTGACCAATTTGGCTGCAATTCCAGACTCTCTAATGTACCTATTCTCTAGGCTCTTCAAGTTTATCTCAGTGGTCATGGGGTAATAGACATTGAAGGCCTTCATGAAAGTGTTCTTGTCTAGGGTAAGTAGGTATTTTCCATCGTCTCTCTTAATTATTTTGGTCAGGGTATCATACCTACTGGCCATCTCTAAGACAAAATCGACATCTACAAAGATGTCAGGAAAAACTAACCTAGCCAATCCACAGGTTCAAGGGTTTTAAATTGGCATAGGATCATCACTATTGTTAAAAAACTAATTAAATAATGATTAACCAAATGAGCCTGGGGTTTTTGCATCTCTAATATATGATAGGTCATCAATTAAAACATCGGTAGTAACCTTTCTATTATGGCTCGAGCCTGGTAGCAATGTGAGAAATTCACTTGAATAATTCCTCTTCCCCTTTGTGTAATCCTCAGTATCATCACTTCTCCCACTAGTAGATGCTAGACTCAATTCTTGGCTCATTTTCCCTTTCTGTGCTATGATCACACCTTTCTTCACCGATATTGAAACAAACCTTCTCAAAACCCTCACCACCAACTGTGAATTCCTCTATAAATTTGAACTTCTAATCACTGTAGCAACCACCAATTACACTGTTCTTCTAAATTCTTAGAATAGAAAATCACTTCTTTAAAACACTCTTTGCTGGAGAATTCAACTTTTCTCAGAAAATAATGAACTCTCTATAAAAACTCTTAGCTCTGAGAATTTTGAAGCTGGTAAGAATGAAATGACAATGGATATGCATACTTATAACTGAGAAATCAATGCAGACATCTCTTCAAACTAGTAAACTTATAATTCAGTCACTTACACCATTAGTTTACGCATTGTGACATCAATTTTTGGTTCTAGTTGTGGCATTCAAACTGACAAGTAATCAATTTTTGATGAGTGGTTTTAATTATAAAAACCTTATAAAATTCAAAAAGAGATCACAATCAGATCTGATTGGCTACCATTAATCATATTTTGGCTACTTTTCCATCTGTCAAAATCTCTGTTATCTTATTGGCTAGCAAGTGTCCATGATGGCATCGAAGAAAAGTCTTCTTTTAACTCTAGTTTTACTTCTGGCAACCTAGCGACTGTGTGATCTCCTTGTTGTTTGATATTCTTTCTAACTCTAGTTTTTTACTAAGACTTAGCGACTACCATTGGATCAAACTTTAGATCAATAGTTGTCTCTATGTCACTTAATCTTTTAACTTAACCCTTCTTCTTATGGAGACAATGTGACTATGCCTTCACTTAACTATCCTTCTACCTTAGGTTACATCTGGAGACTTGGCGACTGATGTATCTCTATGTCGTTGAAGCAAATCCCTAACTCATGATTTATTCAGAGACCTCATAAAAAATGCCTTCAGTCTCTTTATCACTTGATTATTTTATCTTCCTAATTTCCATCTAGAGATTACGTGAATGCTTTTGATCTCCATTTCCTCTGCATCTGACGGTTGTTACTAAGTCTCTTGATCTTCATTGCAAACCCTAACTTTTCATGAGACTTCATAACTGATGAAAATGTGTCTTACCTTTTCTTCTTGTCTCCTGATCGCTAGATCCTATTTGACTTTTCAACTTTATACCGCAACCACGTGACTACCATTGATCTGGCTTTCATCTTGTGGTTGTCGCTGAATCTCTTGATTATTAACTTAACTCATCTTCCTTCTCGCGACTACGCAACAACACTATTATTCAAACTGCTATTTATCCTAGGTTTATTCAGAGACTTGGCAACTGTTGAAACTCCATGTCCCTTGATAATTTCCAAACTGCAGGGTTAATACGGAGACTTCCCGATTGTCGTTAGATTTAAACTCTGATCAATGGTTGTCGCTAAATCTTCTAATCTTTAACTTAACTTAGATTTTATTTTGAGACTTGGAGACAATAGTGAAACCTTAACCTTTTCACTTAACTCATAACCATGGGTCACATTTGGAGATAATGTGAATGAGTAAACTTGAAGTCACCATAAGGAATCACTAACCCTAATCTCATCAAGAGATAACTTGACTACTGTTAGATCATATCTGAGATGAATGGTCTATGCCAAGTCTCTTGATCTTATGAAGCATTTCTTCTTTATTAAGAGACAACGCGACCAATGTATTTTTCCAAGTCTCCAGATTGAATGGAATATCCACTTTCCTTCATGAGACTAAGTGACTGAATATTTAGCACATGCAAATAATTTCAAACTTAAGTCATAAAAAGGTAACATGAAAATAGAACCCGTCTGATAAATTTAGTGATTTTTAGCATTTTTTAATAGAAATGACTCTAGGGCTTAGGGTTTTTGACATTTTCAACTAGGTTTTGGGCTAACTCAATATTTGCAAAGGTATATAAGCAATTTTAAACTTGATCTTCAACCTTCTGAGCATAGGAGTGATAGGAAACTTCAAAAGTTTACAAGGCAAACTCAAAAAATTGGAAATATAACCAATAATGGCTCTCTCCGAGGATGGCTAAACACAATTTTATGACAAGAATCTCAAAATCTCTGGTTGCATACCTCTTAAAAAAATGAAGGCGACACAAACTAACCTACTGCAGGAAAGAAACACACTACTGAAAGGAAACTATGGTACACATAATACATATTTACTTGTGCATGAAAATTTTATTTTCAAATGAAAAAAGGTTTTAGAAATTTCCCATGCATTGGCAACTTGAATTCTTCTCCATCCATATTCTTCAGAAGATAAGAATCTTTACCAAAGATTTGAGAAATGAAAAAAGGTCCAAGCCATAATGACTCAAACTTCTTGTGTTTTCCTTTATCTTCTGCTCTTACATTCCACTACAAAACAAGGTCATCTGGTTGGAATTTTCTATTACTATCCCTTTTGTCAAAAAGATATTTCATCTTTTGCTATAAGTTTATGTTCTCCTTTTGGCTATCCTTTTTTATTTCATCCAACTCTTTTAATTGCATCATTCTATATTGCATATTTTCAGAAAGATCTAACTATTCTTCTTGTATAAACTGGTATACTGGCAACAAATTATTAATAGGCATTCTTGATTTCATACCATATACAAGTTCAAATGGTTATTTGCATGTTTCTTTCTTGACTATTACCCTATCAACCCATAATGCTAATTTCAATTTTGTATGCCATGCTCTCTTGTTCCTTTCAAGAGTCTTCTTCAAAATATTCAATATACTTTTGTTACTAGACTCAGCTTGTCCATTTTCTTGAGGATGGTATGGGATGAATATGACATCATTATTCCTTACTTCTCACAAAAATATGTTATCTCATCTGACCTAAAACACATGGCATTATCCATTACTAACTTTATAGGCACACCAAATCTGGTTAAGATATTTTCCATCAGGAACTCAGTAACCACCTTACTTGTTGCCTTTTTTGTTGGTACAGCTTCTATCCATTTTGTAAAGTAATCTATGGCTACAAGTATCCAATTGTGTCCACTACTAGATTTTTCTGAAAATTCACCTATAAAATGAATTCCCCACATAGCAAAAGGGGCTTCAGCACTTACAGGATTTAGTAACAGGGCTCCTGAAAATTTTAGCTTCTTTGTGAACCTTTGACATGGCTCACATCTCCTAACATATGCATGGGTTTCTTTGAATAGGCTGGGCCAAAAATATCCAGCCCTTAGAATTTTATGGGCAGTAGTCTTGGAAGAAAAATGGCCTCCACATACCCCAACATGCATTTCATTTAACATCTTCTCATATTGGATTTGATCTAGACATAGAAATAATACACCATTCCTATCTTTCCAGTATAAATCTCCTTGTACTAAGGTGTATCTCTGAGCCTGTAATCTGAGACTTCTCTTTTGGTTATCAATCATAGCATTAGGACACTTGGCATTTTTTTAAGAAAAATACAATATCAGCATAAAATGGTTATTTATCTATACTTGTAATTGTCTGATCATGTAGCTATGTATCATTTACTTGTACTAAATCCAAGTTCTCCTCTACCATGAGCTTTTCCAAACCTTGACCTCTTACCAATTTTGTAATGTGGAATTCTAAATTGAATTCCTAAATTCTGTTAATCCACTTACATCTTTTACCAGTCACTTCCAATTGGGTAAGAATGTCCTTTACTACTGCATGAGGAACATATGCCAACACCTTATCACAAACTAAGTATGGTCTAAAATATTTTACAGCTTTTACCAGGGCATATGCTTGATTTCCCATCATCTTATAATTTAGTTCTACAGCTTGAAGGGATTTGCTAAAAAAGGCTATTGGATGTTCAAACCCTTCATCATCCTTTTGTAACAGAACAACAACAATAGTGTGAAAAGATGCAAATGAAAATAAAGAAAAAGGCTTAGTGTAGTGTGGTGATTTTAAAATAGGTGCCTCTTTTACTGCTTTCTTTATTCTTTCAAATGCTATTTGAGCTTCCTCATTCCAGTGAAATTTTGCATCTTTCTTTAGCAACGTGATAATTGGTTTGACAACCTCTGCAAAATTAGCTATGAATCTTCTAACAAATTTTATCTTTCCTATGAAAGATTGTACTCCTTTTATATTTTTTTGGAGCAGTGACCTTTTGGATACCCTCTATTCTCTCAGGGTCTATCCTAACTCCATCCTTGGACACTATATGTCCTAGTAACTTTCCCTATGTGATTGCAAAATGGCATTTTATAGGGTTGTGAAACACCATACTCTAAAGCTTTATTAAAAAAAAATTGTAGATGTTCACAGTGATCCCCTGCTTTTTTAGAATATGCAGTCAAATCATCTTGATAAACAACCATGAATAGATCAATAAATTCTTTAAATGCCACATCCATGGCTCTTTGGAAAGTTTCTCCTGCATTTATTAATCCAAAGGGCATCCTTACATAGACATAGGTTCCCCATGGAGTAGTAAAAGTAGTCTTGAATTGTTTTGATTCTTTCACAAGTACTTGGTTGTAGCCTAAGAATCCATCCATAATTGATAGCAATTCACAACCAGTTACCTTATGCAACATTGCTTCCATGTTTGGTAAAGAATAGTTATCTTTTAAGGAAGCAATATTCGAGTTTCTAAAATATACACACAATTTTATGTCACCATTCTTGTTTCTTACTAGTACTAGGTTTGAGACCCAGGTTGAGTGTTTGATGGGCTGGATGATTTCAACATATTTTAACTTCATCAACTCCTATTGCATCTTGGGAGCCAACAAAGGATTAATAGGTCTTTTATTTTGTCTAAATGGTTTCATATTAGTTTTGAGTGGGATTTCATGTTGGAAAATATCCTCTCTATAAGCCTTAAGATCTTCATATGACCAAGCAAAAACATGCTTATGTTTTCTTAGTAGTTTTATCAGGTTGGTTCTAACATGAGAGTGCAATCTTTTTCCAATGTAAACTATTTGAGGAGTGGTCTGTGAATCCAAATTTATTTCCTCTAAGTCCTCAATCTTGGCATTTCTTATTCCTGATGTTTTTTCACTTTGATTAGTAAACAATGCCTCTAATTCTACCAGTCCCTTAGGAATCTAGTTAGAACTAAGTTGGACAACCTCATCCCCCAGTACACAATCCTTACCATCAATGACCTTAAGAAGATTATTGCAATCTATATGCTGGTCCTCATAATGGTTAAGGCACTGAAGAAATCTAAGGATATCTTGGTCATCCTCAAACACTTGCCAGTTGTAAATGTTGTCTAAGACAACTGGTCTTCTTTTGAATTCCACAATTGATACCCCACTTAAGGTAATATCATCAGTTTTCAAGCAACATTGGCCAAGAAATCTGCCATTATATTTCTAGACCTTTCTATCCAGTTTATATTAAAGGCATCAAAGAATTCTATTTTATCCCAAATGGCATGTCTATAAATTTTTAATTTGTCATTCTTTACAACATATTTGGACCTTACTTGGGCTACTACTAATTCTGAGTCACCATAGACTTTTAAACATTTTATACCATTTTTAGTAGCAATTTCTATCCCTAGAAACAAAGCTTCATATTCTGTTGTATTATTTGTGCATTGAAAATATAGAAGAAAATAATATTTGAATGTGGTACCTGATGGAGATATAAATAGAACTCCAGCTCCTGACCCTTCTTTTGAATAGGCTCCATCAAAGTACATTTTCCATAAACCATCACTTTGTACAGATAACTCCTTCACCAAAGGATCAACATTTTCACACTGGTGATCACTCCTTTTGATTCTGAAATTGTCCATGTCAATATCAATACAGTAATTAATATTTGTATCCTCAAGCAACTCTATCATGTGAGGTGTGCTTCCCTCTTTAGATATCTTTACATTATTTCTAGCTATATTGAAAGTGGAATAGGATAGGTCACACTTAATACATCCACCCATTGAAGAACTCCATTTTCTCAATAACAACATGCCATAATGTGGTGGTATGTCAACCACTAGTACACTCATAGTTAACACTTTATCTGGACACATGACTAATTTGTAGGGTACGGCTTCAATAGTCCCAACAACAGGGATTTCTCTTGAGTCCATTGCTTGGCATCTCCCATGAGGAGTATCTACTTGTAAACCCATGGACCTCATAATATCTACAGGCATGACTGTATTGGATGCTCCTGAATCAATCATACAATTTTTTAACATGTTTCCATTTATAATCAATGTCAAGAAAAAGGGGTCAACAACCCCTGCAGAGGTGTTTGTGTTTAAGTAAATCTGAGGGATCTCAGAGATCATCTCCTTAGGTTATTTTCCCTTTTTTTTAGATTTCTCTTCAATATGCTATGTTTTTTGAGGTTTTATCAATGATACATTATTCAATACTGACAAAACTTTATCCTTGTGCTCTTTTATTCTCATCATCTCAAGGAATGGGACCTTCACAGTCATCTGAGATAAGCATTGTCCCATATCTACTGGAGTATACTTTA
This sequence comes from Thuja plicata, assembly GCA_018584345.1. Classification (NCBI taxonomy): domain Eukaryota; kingdom Viridiplantae; phylum Streptophyta; class Pinopsida; order Cupressales; family Cupressaceae; genus Thuja; species Thuja plicata. The sequence continues at coordinate 1,585,583 of MU227235.1, read as the reverse complement.
CATCAATGGTTTTAGATTTTTCTACAATAATATTATTCTCTTCTATTTGAATATTCACAGCAGGTTCTTCCCTCCTAGATTTATTATTTTCCACTTTAGGGGAAGAAGAACTTGCCTTTGGCTCTTTAGCCTTTTCTACATGTACATGTTTTTGTTCACTGGCTTTTTTTACTCTCTTGACCTTAGGTCTATTTAAATTTTCCCCAGGTCCATGCTTTTAAGGTACATATTTGGCATCTGATTTGTTTTCTTTTATAAAGATGCCTGATGGTTGATTACTAGCATTACCCACAACTATGTTTCTTAGGTGATAGTTGTTTCTAGCTTTGTTCACTAAGTCAGCAATGATTCTAGATTTTTCCTCATCAGAGGCTTTTCTCACTACTGGAGATTCCTGACTATTTTGGGCATAACATCTTATGTGGTCATCCCTTTCTTCTTCTTCTTCACTATCTGACAAAATTTGTTGCTGATGAATTTCAATTCTTCCTTGCGAGCCATATATGTCATGATTTTCAATTTCTTCATCAGAATCCATATCATGACAATAATATGAATTATTCATACTATAATCACATGTATCATCTTCATCCTTATCTTTCTCTTCATTTGATTTTAAATCTAAAGAAACAATACAAAAGTTAGGATTGTGTGGTGCCTCACAAGACTCACACTAGAAATCATCATTGCACATGTGAATAACATTTTTATGTAAAGGATCAGGGGTCCTGTTCTCATTTTTCTCTTTTCTTGGTGGAGCAATAGGTTTACCATCCTTAAATTGGGTACCATAGGGGTAGTTTTGCATCCTATTTTATGGATTGTAATTTTTATTATAGGATGGCTTTTTATTTTGCGAAGATCTATACTCTATGTACTTAGGTTCCTTTTGACCACTCCTATTAAAGTGTGGATCTTCTCTTTTACCCAATTTCCTTGATATCCTTCTATTCATTTCTATGTTCACAACTTTTTTATAGGCTTTGGTTAAAGTTCTAGGATTTTTATCCCTTAATGCATAGCCCATTTTTGAACCAAAGGCATTAAGATAGGTAGAAATACATACCTTCTGATCCAACTTCAACTTTTGGAATAGTTTATGCATAGCTCGCTAAAATCTTGTATTGAACTCTGTTACTTCTTTATTTGAGTTCTTCTTTATGTTGTTAAATTCATTAAGCAAAAACCCTTCATTAGCCTTGTCACCATATTGATCCTTGAAAAGATCAATCAGTTCATCCATTGTCTCTACAGACCCATGAGATAAGCTCCTAAACCATTCCCTAACATCTTCTACTAGAGATTGTACAAATAATTTCATAAGAAAATCTATATGATTGATATTTAAATCATCTATAACATCAAAGAATTTTCTCAAATGTTCTTCACAGGTGACAAGATTACTACCTAAAAATTTTGGGAGCTTTTCTCCCATATCCTCTGGTATTACATTAGGATAACCTAGAATTCCAAAGAAAGAAAATTGCTTATACCTTTCCGTGGGAAGGGGTCTCCTTTGAAATTTTTCATTCTCCTTGGGAGCAAATAATTTTCTATGGTCTTTGAAAGAAGAATCCTTATTTTTTGATGTTGTAGCATCTTTTGTATCAACAAAAGAAATTGTAGTGATTGCAAGAAGTCAATTTATCTTTTCATTTCAATGGTAGCAACTTCTGCTTTAGCTTTTTCCAACATCTTAGCCATAGTTTATTTTTATTTTCTAATTTTTTCAAGGTCAATGTCTAATTTGGACATTTGCTCTGTCAGGTTCTTTTGAATTTTAGGCTTCTCAACTTCTGTTTCTGCAACTTTACTCTTTCTTTTATCTTTGAAGTCTTGAGAACCTAAGCTTTTGTGGGTGCTGGGAATCTCTTGGTCTCTGCAAGACCTCTCAATATTATTTACATCTTGATGTCTTAGGGTTCTTTTCCTATACTTGTCAACATATTTATGCTCATGTTTTTTCTTCTTATGTTCTTTTTCCCTTTTCAACTATTGAATAAGGGCTAGTTTCTTCATGAGGATTATTTCTTCCTCTGCAAGCTCATCAGAAGGAACTTCCTCAAAATCTAAACTAATTGTATATGTTCCTTCTCTCTCAATAGAAGTGCTAGTGACTACATAGGTGTCTATTCCAAGGCTTGGGGATTCTACATACTCTGAGGCACTCTCTTCAGGACTAGTTTGAATATTATTCTTCTTTCTAGTGCTATTCTCTTCACTTCTTGGAGAAGAATCAATGATACTTGATTGATTTTTCTTCTATCTCCAAGACATCCTAGTTTTTGAAGTAGTGGGAATCCCACTATCCAACTCAGCTTCTGGATTGTTTCTCATTCTAGACCTAGTATTCATATTTGAAAATCTTTACTTAACTTTTCAACTGATCACAAAGATTTTACTTTTAGAGTCGCAACCCAAACTTGGGAAATAATGAATACTATTAGAATGACTTAGGCAACTTAAACTATAAATTTCGTTTATCTTTTGAAACTAGAGATTCTGAATACTTAAATCAAGGTCTTATAATATCTATCCCTGGCAGAGTCGCCAATTTGCTAGGTGGCTCAGATGGGTCAACTCAATCTCTAGTTTGAAAAACTTGAAGGACACTGCACTAGAGAATCTAGGATACAAAAACCTTTTTTATAATCCCCAGCGGAGTCGCCAATTTGTTAGCTCTTTTTCTTGCAGCACAACGTTAATGTGGCAGTATACTTGTATACTTGAATGTAAACTCCTATTTCATAAAAGAGAAAGGCTAATTGATTGGGTTATTAGATAAAATATGGGGAAACTATTACCTCCTCCTAATTTTTTGAGATCCACTGACTCAGGCAGGTATTACCTATGGATGATTACTATTTTACAGTATCTTTTAAGTGGATTATCTTCTTACTAAATTGCTGAAATGCCTTTTAATGGATCAACAAGTAAACGACTATGCAAATGACTATGAATATCCTGATATAGAGCTTAATGATCCACATTAGTATTTTGACAATAGCAATTAGTAAGGTAACAAGGATTCTCATCCTTCTTCTTTTTTCAGTTCTTATGAAACTCAAGAAGGATAACGTATTTTGATTCTCTCTTTAAAGGAATCAGTTAACTGAATTGTATTCCTCTAAAACAAACTTACTTGAATGGAATGTATATTTGAAGTGTGAATGATTTGATAATTTAAAATACTTGGTTAGATAATGAAAAATTACTTAGCCTACTATAAACCAGTGCCTTAACCTTGGGCTATGAGTCAATATCTGGTATAACTCCATAATAAGGTGATCAATAAAACATATGCAACACAGATAAAATGCCTTATAGATTATCCTCTCTCTACAAATATATCATCAGATCCTTAAACTAATGCTAAGATCTCTGGGTCCACTTGAAATAATTAATCCTTCCTTGAAGGAGCTTACAAATGACTGCACAACCACCTTGTGATCAGTATGTCTAAATGCCTTAAATGTAAACATACAAGAGCTTATAACAGTAATTAAAAGAGACAATCCAAGATGCAGGAAAGAGATTTAAAATATTTTTATTAATGTCCTAAAGCTTAAAATACATATAGATAGACAAATAGTACAAAGTCTCAGACAAACTTTAGTAGTCTTCCCTGTAATATATTTCATTGATTTCCAACTCCAACCTCTTACAAAATGAAAACATAGCACTACATATAGGCCTAAACCATCTTGGAATCCTTAATATAAGGATGCTACAAGCTTTAGATGGTTTAGAAGACCTAACCCTAAAAATAAGAAAAGACAAAAGACAGGAAAACACCAAGCGATGGAAGGACAAAACTGAAGAATATATTTGATATTCCTTTGTATTCTTATGGATGTTAACACCTTTTTATGTATATGTTCAGGATAGCATCTGATATTTTTAATAAGATCTAGTGACCGCCAATAGAGGCTAACTTGCACTAGTCTCTTTAAGATTTCTAACCTTCCTGTGCTCATAGAACATGTGCCATGTGTCCTCTTACTCTTCATCCATAACATCCAAGTCAATTGCAATATGCTTCTTCTTCTTGGGCTTTGTCATGATGTCCCACGTTGTCACATCTTCCTCTTTAGGCCATTCAAAGCTTTGTATGCTTTCAATTGGGCCTTCTGCCTTTCCCACCTAGCATCTGTTATGCTTTTCACATTTGTGATGAATTTATTGCAATCAGTCTCTTCTTTTATTGCTTCATCCAGAATCCTATTGAATCTCTCCATGTCCATCTCTCCTTGATTAGATATGTATATATCTTTTTTGGGTAGCACATTGTAAAATTCTACACAGCATAGCCCTAATGGCTTGATTTAATTGTCCTTAGTTCTGATGGGAGGTACAAACCTGTTATAACCTACTCCAAACATATTCAGCCTTGCCTTTATCTGATTTTATTTTCCTTTAAAGAATGATAAGGTGGATCCAATTTTCTCAATCTCTGTGCCAATAAGAGTTACTATCTCTGGCAAGTCTGACCTTAGTGGTTGCATAGATGCCAACCTTTCAAAAATTCATGTCCTAATAGACTAGGTTGAATAGTATGGATTTAAAATTGAAACAAAATTATTCACCTCTGTTTGTAGGCCTAGAAACTTGCCATAGGCTCCATATACTATATCAATTTTATCTTTAATAATATCTATTCTATGCTGCAAAATTGATGTCAAGGCTCCCAAAATCACATTTTTGTACTCTTTGACCTCTTACTTTGTTTCAGCAGCTATCTCTCATGTTTCTTCTATCTAGATTTCTTCATCTTGTACCTCTTTAGGCTCAGCAGGGGTAGGCTCTAACACATCTAACAATTATTGAGTAAGCTCAGCTATGATCTTCTCTTGTGCCTTGATTTTTATCAATCCCAGTTCTCTATCTTTGATAATGTCACTATTATCACTAGTGAGTTTCTTCAGTTTCTCTGACATCTAGACTTCTTTTGCTTCATTGAGTATGGAAAAGTGTGTTAGCACCAGAGAGATTTCTAAGTCTCCAGTATTCTGGACTAACCAGATTATTTTGTTACCCTTCATCTTCTCCTAGATGTTCAGCAGGGCTGGCTTCTGATCTTTGGGAGCCAAGCTCCAGATTGCTAGTGCTTGGGACTTGGGGTTGTATCCAAACTCTCTTATCATGTCCCCAACCTGTGTCTCTGATGAAAATTTAACATCAGGTTATTTTCTAATCTGATCAATAATAAAGTCTAAGGATAAATCACAGCCTTCCACTAACAACATCCGACTGGCCTTGACTAGTTGCCTTGCTTGTTCTGGAGTAATATGCTCAGATTCGGGATCATAATCCTATAGTGTTTGTAGAGCCTCTTGGGTTACTGGATCACCCCCTACTAATTGAAACTGTGTACTCACTTTTTTTTGCTTGTTCCAGATGAGAAAGTCTTTAAATTCCTTTATATTTATGAATTTTTCATCCTTAAGGAGTTCATCTTGATGTATCAACCTCTCATCTATACAAGTCCTAAGAGGTAACTCTTCCTCTTCTTCCACATCCTTCTGTAATTTATTTCCTGCCCTGATCTATTTTCTTAGTTGGTGATCATAGGGCCTTTTTCCAGTTATTAGGGATCCAATTATGTCTATCTTTTTCTCCTTCTTCTGAGAAGGTTCCCTTGTTTCTAATTTTTGTCTCTTTGGTGGGGGTTCATTTGTCACTTCCTTCTCAGGGACCTCTATTAGGTCAATAATATTTTCTCCCTCAGCAACTTTCTCTTCAGCAATGACTTGATTGACTAGAGCGGAAATGGGTGAGGGGTATCTTTCATCACTATCATCATCATAATCTGATGATGAGTGTCCCTTATGGCCTTTCTCTAGCACAACTAGTACATCTTCTAGCTGATTGCATAGGAGAGTGTGAGAGTTTATCATGACCTCTAGCCTCTTCAAATATGGCATGTCTGGGAAAAAACCCCCAAAAGGAATGCCCTTTCCTTTGACCTGTCTCTCTAGGTCCATAAGCTCATTGAACTTTATAGCTCTCTTATCCACCTCCTCATCCTCCAAAATATTTCTTATCAAATCTTCTTCCATGCATTCTTCATGGTCTTTTTGTGTAGGGGATGATTGGTGTCAGTAACTTTTTGGCACTAAGGATGAAGTCTTTTGTGTCAACATACCTGTATAAGGCTACATTCATCCGGTAATGATTCATCCAATTGTTCACAAGGTCTAAAGCCCCTTTTCTAATAGTAAAATTATAAATCCTAAATTTCCTTGGGGTAAATGTACCCTTCCTATGTGGTGCTAGATGTTCTTTATCTATCAAAATTAGTTGCCTTACGAATTCCTTTGCAACTATTTTTGGTGGCACATGGAATGGAAATACATGTGGAGGGTGGGTACAAGCATATATCCTCATCAATGTGAAGTTCTTCTCATAGTAAAAATATTCCCAGTTGTGGTCTCCTAGCCATTTGTCAAGATACTGGCAAGGTCTGAGTAATTGTATCACTTTAACTGGAAGCCTATTCTTGTTAACACCTAGGCACTGAAGAATTGGATATACTATTCAATTTTCAAAAGCACAAAACTCCCACTCTCTAGAAGTATAGTTCCACACTCTTAACCAAAATTGAATAGGGTTAGGTTGGTTGTGATGAAACCTCAGTGGCCTTAGACATTGACAGTGGAAATTTGTAGTATAGGATCAAATGCATAAGAATTGAATATTGCATAAATTTAGGATGATCCTTCTTATTTTGTATATCTATGAACCCCTGGTGCATTTGGTCTATGGTATACTGGATATAATCATAGTTGCAAGTAGTATGGAGGCTTTGCATGTCCAGTACCATCATCATAATGTCTGAGGTAATCCTATCTGCTCCTGCATCCTTTCCAAGCACTCTGCAAAGTGCATATGATATGTACTTCATATAGAAATTTAGGTGTTTATAGAAATATGTGGTTGCCCCTGGCATGGGTGCTATATAGTTCTTCATCTTCTTTAAAACATGGTGTTCCTTGACCAATTTGGTTGCAATGCCAGACTCTCTAATGTACCTATCCTCTAGTCTCTTCAAGTTTATCTCATTGGTCATGGGGTAATAGACATTGAAGGCCTTGATGAAAGTGTTCCTGTCTAGGGTGAGTAGGGCTTTTTCATCATCCCTCTTAATTATTTTGGTTAGGGTATCATACCTACTGGCCATCTCCACGAAAAAATTGATATCTACAAAGATGTCAGGAACAACTAACCTAGCCAATCCATAGGTCAAAGGGTTTGATTGGCATAGGCTCATCACTATTGTTAAAAAATTAATTAAATAATGAATAACCAGATGAGCCTGGTGTTTTTTCATCTCTAATATATTATAGGTCATCAATTAAAACATCGACACTAACTTTTCTGTTCTAGCTTGAGCCTGGTAGCAATGTGAGAAATTTGCTTGAATAATTCCTCTTCTCCTTTGTGTCATCCTCAACATCATCACTTCTCCCACTGGTAGACACTAGACTCAATGCTTGGCTCATTTTTTCCTTTCTGTGATGTGATCACACTTTTCTTCACCGATATTGAAACAAATCTTCTCAAAACCCTCACCACCAACTGTGAATTCCTTTGTAAATTTTAACTTCTAATCACTATAACGACCACCAATTATACTGCTCTTCTAAATTCTTAGACCATAAAATGACTTCTTTAAATCACTTGTTGTTGGACAATTCAACTTTTCTTATAAAATACTAAACTCTTTATAAAAACTCTTAGCTCTGATAATTTTGAAGCTGGTAAGAATGAAATGACAATAGATATGCATACTTATAACTGATAAATCAATGCAAACCTCTCTTCAAACTAGTAAACTTATAATTCACTCACTTTCGCCATTAGTTTACGCACTGTGACATCAATTTTTGGTTCTAGTCGTGGCATTCAAACTGCCAAGTAATCAATTTTTGATGAGTGTGTTTGCTTATAAAAACCTTATAAAATTAAAAAAGAGATCAAAATTAGATCTAATTGGCTACCATTAATCATATTTTGGCTACTTTTCCATCTGTCAAAATATTTGTTATCTTATTGGTTAGAAAGTGTCCATGATGGTGTCGAAGAAAAGTCTACTTTTAACTCTGGTTTTACTTCTAGCAACCTAGGGATTGTGTGATCTCCTTGTCACTTGATATTCTTTCTAACTCTAGTTTGTTACTGAGACTTAGTGACTACCGTTGGATCAAACTTTAGATCAATGGTTGTCTCCATGTCACTAAATATTTTAACTTAAACCTTCTTCTTACGGAGACAATATGACTAAGCCTTCACTTAACTGTCCTTCTACCTCAGGTTACATCTGGAGACTTGGCGACTGATGTATCTCTATGTCATTGAACCAAATCCCTAACTCATGATTTATCTAGAGACCTCATGACAAACTCCTTCAGTCTATTTATCGCTTGATTATTTTATCTTCCTAATTTCCATCTGGAGACTACGTGATTGTCATTGATCTCCATTTCCTCTACATCTAACGGTTATCGCTAAGTCTCCTGATCTTCATTGCAAACCCTAAATTTTCATGAGACTTCGCGACTGATGAACACATATCTTACCTTTTCTTCTTGTCTCCTGATCGCCAGATGTTGTTTGACTTTTTAACTTTATACTTCGACCACGCGACTACCTTTGATCTAGCTTTCATCCTGTTGTTGTCACTGAATCTCTTGATTATTAACTTAACTCATCTTCCTTCTCATGACTTTGTGACAACACTCTTATTCAAACTGTTATTTAACCCAGGTTTATTTAGAGACTTGGGGATTGTTGAAACTCCATGTCTCTTGATGATTTCCAAACTACAGGGTTAATCTGGAGACTTCCCAACTGCCATTAGATTTAAACTATGATCAATGGTTTTTGTTGAATCTCCTGATCTTTAACTTAACTTAGATTTTATTTCGAGACTTGGCAACAATAGTAATACCTTAACCTTTTGACTTAACTCATAACCATGGGTCACATTTGGAGATAATGTGAATGAGTAAACTCAAAGTCACCATAAGAAATCACTAACCGTGATCTCATCAGGAGATAACCCGACTACCGTTAGATCATATCTGAGATGAACAGTTTGCGCCAAGTCTCTTGATCTTATGAAGCATGTTCTCTTTATTAAGAGACAACATGACCAATGTATTTTTCCAAGTCTCCATATTGAATGGAATATCTTCTTTCCTTCATGAGACTAAGCGACTTAATATTTAGCACATGAAAATAATTTCAGACTTAAGTCATAAAAAGATAACATGAAAATAGAACCCGTCTGAGAAATTTAGGGCCTTTTTGCATTCTCGAATAGAAATGACTCTAGGGCTTAGGGATTTTGACATTTTCAACTAGGTTTTGGGTTAACACAATATTTGCAGAGGTATATAAGCAATTTTAAACATGATCCTCAACCTTGTGAGCATAGGAGTAACAGGAAACTTCAAAATTTTACAAGGCAAACTCAAAAAAATGGAAATACAACCAACACCTAGTATATCATACTTACAATGAATGTAAGCTCTAATATCTTCTATGTGCAAAAATTCATAGGGTGTCTAGTAAAATTCTCCTTCAGGGTCTTCTTCACAATACTTGAATGCATGTTTCTTGAACTTATACCTAGGTCGATCTACAACATCATAAATAATAGGTGCATCCATACCTCTTTCACACTGAATTCTGAGTTTTCACTTCAATCAATCATGCAAGGAAAAAATAGGATAGAATGAATCTCTCTACTCTCTTATCTCCTTAGGTCGTTGTTCATCAAATGGTAGGGAAATAGATCACCATATGGTTCTTTATACAATGTTTAAGTTATAAAAGTTCACTTTACCCAATATTGTCCAGTCTGTTGTAGATCTCGCGATCAAAATATATGCATTGGCTGATGTTGTACTCTTAACTATATAATCCATGATGTCAGCCATGTTCATACCTAAGCTCGCATGAGCTTAATCCACAAGTTATAGGGCAAGATATATTATGATGTCTTTATCCAATGCTCGGCCATATAGGTCGATTCTTCTTTACTACCATCAGGTGAAGATCTAGTAGCATCTATTGTCTCTCCCTGAACCAATGTCTCACTTGTTTCTTTGATCTTCCATATCTTACCACTACTTTTATCTTCTACTTTCTTAAAACAACTATCAAAATCACTCTTTAAATCTGCAAAACTCTTACCAATATCACTTTCATTCTTCTGTGTATTCATAGGAGGTGGTACTCTTCTGTTGTTTTCTCCATTATATTTGCAAAACTTCGCTATATGACCTGAATTATTGTATTTGTAAAATATAGGAGGTCTTCTTTCCTGATTTACTTGCATCTTATAGTACTTTGCAATGTGTCCAATGTTATTACATTTGTAGCATGTAGGTTTCACTATAGGTTCTCTTTCATTGTCTTGTATATATCTAGATTGATTAGGTTTCCTGCATTCTTCTTTTTTGTGCCCATATCCATTACAATTAAAAAAATATCCAGAAAAGGTCTTAAAAGGGGCATTACCTCTGCAGTCTCTTTTCATGTGTCCAAAATTGTTGCATCCAAAGCATCTACCTTTGAAATGTCTGATCTTCTCTCTAGGCTTTTCAACATCAATCTTTGCATCAGATTTTTCTTCTTGATTATTTGAGCATTCAGCTTCATTGATGCCAATACCAGTCATATCACCTTTAGGTTTTTGTCTGTCTCTTTGTTCATCAATCAAATCACTATAGGTGTGAAGTTTCTCAATGTGTTTCTTTGCTTCAACAAGTTCACCTTTTATAATATAATTGTATTTCTCCAGTTCTAGATACTTGTTCTTCTAGTTGTTAGCCTCATTCTTCATTTGTTATAATGAATTATTCAATATTTCTTTAGTCTTTTTCTTGGCATCTTTTTGTAACTGAATCTCTTTAGTCATAGCTTCATTCTCAAATTTCAAAGTTTTATTTTCTTCTTCAAGTTGCTTCATCTGATCTGAATTGTCTTTGTCTGAATCTTCTTTTATCTAAACCATAAGATCCTATCTCTGACTTATGGAAAGTTGAGTTTCTTTATAAATTTCTCAGCTCTTCGCATGTTGAATCTTAGTTCTCCATTCTCTGCTTTTGCTTTGTCAAGGTCTTCTAGTGCAGTATCAAATTTTTCTTGCAAACTGTCCAAATCCATTTTGATCTCCCTTAAGCTGTTAGACTTTCTCTCCAAGGGCCAAACGATATAATACCAATTTTTAGGATTACGTAATACTGAGAGGGGGGGTGAATCAGAATTACAACACTTATTAAAAAATTTCAACCAATTGAACATTAACCATAAACTTGCAGAAATGAAAAGAACATAAGAAAATAACACAGTACTCGTAACACCATAATTTTTTTGTTGAGGAAACCCTGGCCAAGGGAAAACCCCAGTGGGGATGGTACCCACAAGAATGCACTAAAGTATAGTGCCCGTGTTAGGATACCTAGCATTGTTAGGAGCTGAATATTACATAATACATTTCATTGTTAAAGGAAGAACAACCCTGTTAGAGGTATACAACACATTGTTAGGGGCCAAATGAGCTTACAGCTCTTACAAAGTAATTATGTTACAAAATGTTCTCAATAATGAACAATACAAGCATCTCTAATGCTTAGATAGTTCCTTTCCTAGCTCATCAATGATCTTTGCCATCCTCTGCTTTGTAATTTGCATGTCCTCAAAACATATCATCCATCCAATCATCTCACATCCATAATAATTTCTCTCAACAAAAATTTCTCCATATATATATATATATATATATCTCTTATCTCTTAACCAAGTCAGCTCTCTTAACCAAATATTACATAGTCGGCTCTCAATACAAAATAGATTTAATAAAACAAATATCAAATGAATATTCAACACTCTTACATAATCAAATTATAGGTTATCAACAACCATAATCCAACTCTGATTTCCAGAAGTCCACATCATACTCTCTTAATCATCGCTTCTGTCCAACTGCTCTGTATCATTGTTTTGCTAATGTATGTATGTCTTCAAATCTCTCTAAATTTTTGTAAACATTCAAAAAACAAAATTAATCTAAGGTGGAGGTCAAATATACCCCATACTATCTTCCTATAAGCTCACTTGCCATATTTCATCAATCTTGACCTTCGATACCCAAAATACCTCTATATCTCTCCTTCTGTACTTAGTTAATTTCAAAGTCACCAAAACTCAATTTCATAGGAATAGATTTGTAACCAAGATGTGTTTCCATAAATGACAACTAAAAATTGAATCACATCATGGAAAATATATCACTTTCCAACATGGTATTGCAAAATGCACATCCATATAAAACTTGACATGAAAATGAAGTAGCTAAACAAAACATCAGCTATATAAACAAGAGCTGCAGAGTAGTGTAGTTCCTGCCAAGTGTAGGAAGAGAACTTTTGGGTTGGAAAATAGAGTTGTAGAGCTCAATGCAATAAGATTAAAGCTTAAAAAATTGTAGAACCAAAGCTTTAACATTTATCCCTTGTAGAGAAAAAAACCTTTTCGATTCATGGGAAGAGGGCATTTGTATCAATCATTTCTCACTCAAGGATACTAAAAATGTAAGTTATGATGTAGATTTGAATTTGATTTTGAGCTAGGCTCAAATGAAATTAGATAATTATTATTAGCTTGAGTTTGTTACTTGGTTGTTAGAAGAGACCAAAATGGGATATGTACTAGTCACCTGCCAAGAGAATATAGTGAGTGACTTGTGAATTGTACTTAATCATAGGAGGAAACACCAAAATCCTGTGAGCAGTAAAAGTCCAACTTGTCTAAAATGCAGGAAGGTGGCTATGGCTACAATATTTTTTCTTCCATAGTCAATCCTAAAATTGTTAAATAAGAAAAAAAATTGTGACTTAAAAATTTGCACTAACTACTAGCATCCTTTTATTTCTGAATAGAAAAATCACACTCCGTTATCTATCATCACAATGGGAGAATTGTAGGAGACAAAGATTTTGAATCACACCATTTACTATTAGCTAATAAAATTTCTCTGCCATTATGGGAGAGATGGGGTCGAAGATATGCAGCTACAACTAAGAAATTTAATTCTCAGATTGGCTATTGGTAACAAGCTTGTAAACTAAGTTCAAATTACCTACAATATAAACAACAATTTTTATTGAATATATATAATAGATTCAATCAGAGTTATAGATTTTTATATACAACAGATATTTTGAGGTTAATTAATTAAAAAATCTATTAACGAATGGTGAAATCTATATAATCTACTTGAATCCTGGAATTAAGACAACACAGTAACATTTTATAAGCCAAATAAGGGCAAGGGAACTTAGAGTTTTAGTATCCACTAATCAATGTTGATCTAGTACCTTAAACAGGTTGCCAAAAACATTAGCTTGTATTACAAATTTGAGAGACCCGAATATGGTGTCAGTGTTTCAATAGTGATACCATTGTAAAAGCTTTGGTGCTCATAATGAAAATAGCATTTAAAAAAGTAAAATCCAGTCCATGAATGTTGAATAGTGATACAAGTAGACAACTATCCATCAGGAACATATAAAGCCTCCCTGACATCATGCAATTGTTAATGCAGACAATAATAGTATCTTAAAAATATTTAAATTAATATGAGTCTTAAAAAACATGCAACTTCACTCAATGAAGAAGCAAATATGCAAAGAGCTAAAATCTGATTGGTTGTTGGTATTTAGTTTAATCACTAGTTAGCATATGAAATCCTCCACTATAGTTCCTTGGGAAGTAATTAGATGGTCATTGTAAAAATCTAACATTTTATAACCATACCTAGAAAGCAATAACAACCCCAAAGCACAGGCATTAGTTTGTGCATCAGGGAAACAAATAAAGCAAGTTTCATTCGACCTCCAAGTTGATCTCAGAAAGACCAGGGCCAGGATCTTCACCAAATGGGGGCTTTAACTCAAATCTCATGGGCTTAAAAAACCTTTGTATGTTAACAAACATCAAATTCTAAGAAAATCAAAACCTTTATACATTACCAAACCTCTTTTGAGACATTAGCAATGGAATTTTTATAAACAGTCTATAGAGAAATGGATTCATGATGCCCTTCTATGATCTGGGAAACAAAATTGTCCTTAGACATCATTAACATTGAAAAAAGTTACCTCGGATCAACTTCCCTCCTCCATTCATTGTTGTCATGTTTTGCAAAACTAAAAACCTGGGCCTCATTACCTTATCCAAACTCATTGTTAACATGCGTGGATGCTTTGCCACAAATTCTATAGAGAGTCCATGTGATTGAGCATAAATTCCATATTTTTCTTAATGTTGTCCTCCAACTAGTCGAGGACTGAAGCGTCAGCCCTAACTAATTCCCATGCTTCTTCAGGTGAGAGGCCACAAAGTTGAAGATTTTGTATCCTAGCCTCTAACATTTTTTTGTGATGCCTGGCCACAAATATCACAATGTATTTGTACATGTGGCTTTCCTTGTGAATGAGATCATGTTGCTCGGTCGTTAGAGAATTACGTGTCAAAACCCAGTGATTTACCAACAAAAATATGGTGAGCTCTATTCCATGAAAGCCAAAATCCTCCCAAAAGGTGATCGAGGGTTGTAAGATCTTCTGCAAGCTCTTCATGAGAATAAGGCAGTTAGTCCTAATTGCTCTAATAAACAAATCCTATGTCAGCGAGATAGTCTTCAGAAGCTCAAGGTTGGAGCGGAGGATCTCCAGCTTAGAGGTTAAGAGCCTTGGACACCTACTTACAATTTCCCTCCCAATGTCGGAATCTTTTAGCAGTTGAATCTCTGGCTCCAACACTCTTTTTGCACTTACCCTAAAAATCATGGGCTGAATTTAGAATATGCATGCAATTTGATCTTTGGTGCAAGCGTGTCTTTAGAACTAGATGGCTCACCATTGGTAACCTTCTGCCATTCTTGTGGAATTTGATCCCTCAAGCATTAGAGCCTATTCAGAATGTTATTCAATTGGATAAAACAGACAACTTGCTACCCCATACTGATGCTAGGATTCTTATTTGCATTAACCCAGGTCTTGACCTACTGAAGGTTATCACATTTTATCTTGAAGGGAAAATGATAGAATGCCCTGTTTCATTTCTTGGAGGCATTAATGTTTGTTTCCTATCTAAGAGGGAAGGCCACATGAGATGATATTGCCCCCTCCTTAAGAAAAAGAGACCTCCACTCCCAAAGGGTTATGACAATGAAATCTCCAATGCTCCCCCTACCTAAACCCTCATGACCAGTGACTATCTCTTCCCTCGAGCAACCAGTTCTCTCAATGTTTCCACCCATACCTCTAAGGCTTTGGTTGCATCTATTGATACTCTTAACAATTCCTTCAATATGAATGTTGAACCCCCAAATTCATCTAAGGTTGATGTTGAATTTTCTCTTAAAGATTTACCTAATATCCAGTCTTTGGATTTTGGGTTGGAGCCCAAATCTCCCAAACCTAAGCATAAAACACTAAATGCCCAATAGATTTCTCTAGTAAAAATTAGAGAATGTCAGGATCCAAATCTAGAAATGTGAATTCTCTTAATAAGTGTTTGAATAAAGAAAAAGATCATTTTTGTAACTCTATGGAGAAGTGCGGTGATAATAGTTCTTCCTCTTCCCCCTTGGTAGAGGGTGATGTCATGGTTGACCAAAACCAATATGTTATGGATTCAATGGAGGAATTTGAGCATAGGGCTGAGAAGTGTAGTAATGGAAGCAATATAGATTCACATGTTGATGGACTTGATGCTCTTAAAAGATTCTATAGCTATGAAGACAAATTAAGTAATTGCTCTCTTGTAGTCGTCCCCCCTCCATTACCTCCCCCCTAGGTTTCAAAATTTTAACCATAATAGGAGGGAAAAATTTTCCCATGGTACGACACCTTCCCAAAGGAGTGAACCAAATAGTGAGTCTACAGTAGCTAAGGTTGTGGAAATATTGGAAGAAGGATAACCTAAGGAAGAGGTTGAAGCACTTTCCAGTGATCCACAAAAAAGATACCACAATTTTTTTTAGTGCACAACAAAAGAAGAGAAGGTGTAGGTCAAATAAAATTGAACAAGAGGAAGAATTTGAACCCCAACCAAAAGAAGTGATAGACAAATTTGGTAACAAAAATAGAGGAGGCCCTCTTGGTCCGTCCAATAGAAAACAACCTCAGAAGAAATCTAGGCAACAACTTCCAAGTTATTATAATAACTTTAAATCTCCCATAGACACAAACCCATAATACTTGTAATGGACTTCAAATGCACATCTTGGAATGTTAGGGGATCGGAATCACCTAATAAAAAGTATGCCATCAAAAGATTCTTGCTAATTCAGAAAAAAATTGACATTTTCTCTCTTCAAGAAATTAAGGTGGTTGGATTCACCCTAGACATCACTTTAAAGTCAATTTGGAAAGATGCCAGAGATTTCTATACCAAGAAACAAAAGGGTAAAGAGGGTGATGTCATATTTCTTATCTCTAAATGGAGTAAGTGTAATTATAATTGGGGGTGTTCCCCATGTAACAGGGTTGTATGGGTCACTTGTAATTATAATGGTAAGGAAGTAAGCTTCTACAATATCTAACTCCTAATGACCATAGAGAACAGATTGAACTATGGAAGTGGTCATTCTAGCTAGAATGTATTCCATTGGTCATGGGAGAGAACTTCAATATGATTGAAGGACCTCAAGACAAAGTGGGGGGATGAAGTTTGTATGGAAAGCAAATGAGAAGTTATTTTGGTACAAGATGATAACCAAGCACAAACTTCTAGACCCACTATCAGGGAATAAAGTGACTCACAAGGATATATGGAACACCTATTCTAATTTCCAACAAGGAAGTAGGAGGATATACTCCAGATTAGATAGGTTCTATGTAAACAAATAATTCTTTGGATTCAAATTAGACACTAAAGGGCCTATTATGAGTGTGATCCCATATACACTATCTGACCATAACCCCATTATCACCTCCATTTTTTCTCTGGAAGATGCAGTATGTGAAAAAAAGAGGTGTGAAGGCTTTGCTCTTAATATTAGGTTGCTTAAAGATGAAGACATCAAAACTAAAATTAAGATTCTATAGCATAGGAATTATTAAACATTGTAGTGCCATTGAAATATGGAATCAATGCATACACAGTTGGGAAAACCTCTTTCAAGTAGTAGGAAGGAAAAACGCTAAGGATGGTAGAAAATTGGAATCAGAGCTACATAACAGGTTATTTCTAGCAGAGAAGGTTATGCAAGATAACCTCACTAATATGAATGCACTAGTAGATGTGACACAAGCCACAAATGAATTAAGGAGGTTACAAAACATCAAGATTCAATGAGCCAAGACCAGGGCCAGAATTCAGTGTGTCAATCATGGGGACAAGGGGTTAAGGTACTTCTTTCAGATCCTGAATTAAAAAGAATCTAGGGAAAGGATTGACATCATATGTGAGGAAGGGAATATTATCAAGTCTCAAGATGACATTTTGCAAGCCTTTTTGAAGTTATATTCTAATCTTTTCTTCTCTAAAGATAAGGGGATGGATATGATGGAATCCATAAACAAAATTAGAAATATCATCCCAAGAAAGTTTAGTAAGGAAGATTTGGAATAGCTTAACCAACTTGTCTGGGTCAAAGAAGTCAATATGGTCATTCAAAGTTTACAAAATTAGAAAGCACCAGGGCCTGATGGCTTGCATGCAAAGTTCTATAAAGACAATTTAGAATGGATAGGTGAAGACCTTCTGCAGGTATACTCAAAGGCTATAGAAAAGAGGTTCACGGGACCATAGATAAATTTTGGGCTTATTAATCTCATACCAAAGGATGGGGACAAGTCTCTGATAAAAAATTGGAGGCCCATCACCTTAATGAATGTATCTTTTAAAATCTTAGCTAAGGTCTTGGCTGTAAGAATTGAAGGATTGAAGGTTTTGTTTTATGACAAGATGAGACTAGGAGAATTATGTGTTATGTCAAAGGGGGTTAGGCACACATAGAGTAGCTTCAAAATGCAACAAGTGGACGAGTATTGAAAAGAGAAAGAGATGGGGAAAGTTATGAAAGTGACAAATGTGAGAAATTTAAAAGGGTAGTATGGCTACACGTGTGGGATATTCTCATACAAGTGTGAGAAACTGATCATTAGTGAAGTTAAATAATGAGTTGGAGGTGTGAGGTAGCCCATTCATGCTCACAAATATGTGGGCATTGAAGTGGGGGAACACTTCTTAAATAATGACACATTAGAAGATTTTAAGGGAATTTAAAATTGTAGAAATATTAAAGAAGAGTAATGAGCATTAGTTAATTAATTAACAAGGATTTTAATGAATTATTGAGTGATTTTTATGGTTGAATTAGTTAAAATTAACTTGCTCAATAATTTATCTAATCGTGATTATTTAATTAATCAATAACCCTCTTTACTCTTTAATAGTTTCTTCAATTTTAATCCCTCCAAATCTCCTAACTATTCATCATCGTACAAGTGTTACCCCTCTTTAACACCACACTTGTGTGAGCATGCATGAGTAGTATACAATTAAACTAATTACGAGGATGAATAATAATTAATTTAATTAATCACAAGAATATGAAAGACAAGTTGTGCACTATAATTAATTAACTATGCAATAAATGATTGATTTTAGGGTGTTTGTACACTAACCAAGCATCAAGAAATGGTGGAGAGGGATTTTTGTTGCTAAGATAGATGGATAAAGAAAGTTTTGTTAAGCATAACGAAAATTATGTGGTAATTTTTGGAATAGGTTAGTCATTATTGAAATCTTGGATTATAGAATTCATGAATGTTCATGAACAAGCAATAATTTCATTTACAAATAAAAATGAGTTTCTACTAGAGTGTATACCTAAGTTGGCTACTCATTATGGGTACTAGACCTAGATTTACATTACCCACTTTTTAGTTGTCATGGGTACCCAACCTAGGTTTGCACAACCCACTTTGTGGCCCAAGTAGGTGACTCAAAACCCTCAATTTTCAACTAATTTTTCACTTTCTTAAGTGTAAAATTAATTTCCCCTAAACATAAAAGGAACTTCTCTAGTCTCCTTGTTGGAGTAAATTTTTTTAACTGGAATGATCACAAAATCATCCAAGCCAAGAGTAAGAGAATAGCATAGTAAGTGAGTGTCATTGTAAGTGTTAGTGGTGGGCAGCAACCCCCTGGCACCAAGAAGGATGAGCACGCAGTTGGGAATGCTTCTTGCTGCAAGGAGAAGTAAGATGTTCTATAGAAAAAACATATCCTGCATATGAAAGATATTTTCTCATAATTCACTTGTTGTCTCCAACATCTTTTACTAGCCCTCAACGAAATCTTAGCAAGAAGATCCTTTGACACAAATTTTGAAACAAATTTGTGCACAAGTGGAGCTTTCATAATTGTTCGTTTCTTTTGATATGTGTTGACATTTACCCAAACTATTGCCAAAAACAATCAGGAGATCGATTTCCTAGAGTTATGAGGGAGATAAGGAATACACACCCATAAAAATGTAAAGGAGAATGCCTTAATTTGAAGATTGAACGGAACCAATGCTTCATGCTTAGAAAGTATCCACACAAAAACAAGGCCCCGAAATTCCTCTTTGTCACAGATGAGGTTATCCACATTCACCTCAGGCACCAAATCTGAAAGAAAAAATACCAAGGGAAAGTTTAGTTTAACTAAAATGTAGATATAAGAGAGGTCAAATGGAGAGGCACATAAAGGATATTTGGGTGTAGGAAAATTATACAACCCTCATGAGCACCCTAGTTCAAAGCAGCCCTGGAATCCAAATGGCAGGCTTTCTCCTACATATTTGGAAAATCATCAATGTTGTTCATATTAAGGTTCAGAATATTAGGGCTTATATCAATGTTTTTTCCACCACCATTCTTAAGGGGAGGAGTGAAGTGGAGCTGAGCTCAAGAAGAAATCATGGAAAAATCATCACTTTTTCCCCTAAAAGAATCAACAGAGAGGCCTTCATACTGAGTGTGGCTGAGAGAAGCATTGGCCATTGAACCAATACCTAGTGGCTAAAAACTCCTATTAGTATTATTTTATTGAAGAAAGGACACCAACACTAAGAGAATTACTTTTGAGATTTTTTTCTTAATTTTTTTGTGTCAAACAAAAAACTTTATGTATGGAAATATTTTATGATATCTAAAAATTAGAATATAAATATAAAATATTATAAATTATATGTTTTAGAATATTGTTTTGAGATATTCAATCATTTACAATCTTGTATCATGGCAACTTTGTTTGATTGTACATTGAATTAGTATCTCTTTACTGAATACAAGGTGATCGAAAGGATAAAAATTTATATAAGAGGATTTGCATGAAGGCTTTTCTAATAGAGGACTTTCCATCGAAGGTTTTTATGCATTTTTTAGCTTATTATATTAAAAAAAATTAACTTCATTTGAAACTCTTTGATCTTCACTGAACTCCATTGACAAATGGTAGGCCTTCAAAATGATTTTTTCCTCAAGATTTGTTTTGTAAAACATTAAGAATTGGATGAACGATTTACTTAGACACATGTAATGACCTATATTATTTGTTCTGAGCCATCTTCTCCATGGAAAAATCTAATTAATGGTAGAGAAGATGTAGCTTTTAATGTAAATTGCACATAAACGTCTTATACCTTGAGATATATCATTTTTATTATTTGGTTCATAAATATCCTTGTGTATCATTCATAACAATGATATCACATTCTTCAAAATTATTAGTGTGAGAGGGAATTGGATTAGTATAGTATTTCTAAGAACCTATCTGGAAGTACCGCCAAAGGATTCTCACAGTCATTCACACAGATTATGTTGTTAGCTATGAGATCTTATACTTTTGATTATGAAAGTCACAAAGTGATTTCCTCATATAACCTTTTGGAATTGGTTTAATACAGAATCGAAGGAAGAAAGCACGAATAATAGAAATTCAATTAATATTTCATTTAATCATCATCCATTAAATTTTTTGAGTATGGGTATTTGGAAGCTACTCATTAGTCATCATAAAATCTAAGATAATAGAATTAATGAATATTTATGAACAAGATATAATTCATCTTCATAATAAGCATGTAACACCCCGCCAAGGAACCCAAGAGAGATTAACCTAGAACATGACACTAAGTTTGATGAATAATTTTTTTTCTAAACTTTACACAACAAGACATACATTAATGCAGAAGCAAATACCATTTACTCACATAACATATACATACATAGATTACAAGACTCAAGGGTTCCATGATGTTGAATTACGTAAAGTAAAACTCAACTAAACAACACAATAAAAGATTCCATTTAAACAGATGTAACAAATATAACTTACAAATAACAATTACGATCCTCATGGATAACCAAGAAACCTACATAAACTCATATCCACTACACATGTCGCAGGGTGCGTAGTAATCACTATAACAATATAATACAATATCTAGATTAGGTATCACATGTGATACGCTAATACAAGATTACAATATAATGAATGATAAGTACATAATCACCAATGAAGAATCATAAAGAGCTCAACTACATACGAACCATCAAGCACTGGAACAAGGAAAACAAATCTCAAATGGTAAAGAATCACTACCACCCATCTATGTGGAACCACAAAATTCCACCCCACCGTGTTGAGGAGATAACAATAGACCCCACTCAGATATCCCAAATCAAAGAAGGAAGTAACCACTAAGAAAGGGGATCCTGATAGCTCTCTAACTATGGGTGTACTACACATAATGAAAGGTAAGACTTACTAATCCAGAGGCAACTGACACACGTAGGAAATCTAGACTATGTATAGGAAGGTGTCATCATGTACATCTAACCTTTAAGTTTTGTCCTAGTAATCCCGATGGATCCTGACACTCAAGTGACCATACACAGTATCGATGACCTCTTAAAAAGATGAAGTCACTAACTATGCCAAATACACACCCCTCAAGGTGGAAAGAATAATCTCATCCTCCATCTTAGTCTATGATATTGCTCAAGCATGGGTGAGAAAACACACATCTTATTAATTCATTTTAAGATCTCTCAGTTACATATTAAGTTTTCACTTATTAAGTTTACTTACAATAAGAGATCCAAGTGGCCACTTGCGGGCCCTAAAACTTATTGCAAGACACCCCCTACTACACAACTAGGTAACCTACCCTAGGCTCACAGATCATACATAGATCTAGCATAGGTCAAAACTAGGTATACCCAATCCAGTTCCTCACACATAACAGGAATGATCACATGGATATACACACTCTCAGATAACATAATCAATGTGGCTCACATGGTCATTTTAGGGTAATAATACAAAGTACACATGCCACATCATAAAATCATAAATACAATTCACCCCCCAGTTGTTGAAGATTTACTTCTGGCAGCTAGTTGATTGTATGTTTGTCATTGATGACTACATATAATAAACAACAGTGTTCTATATGTACTTATCAAAATGAAGCTATTAAGCCTTGCATAGTTATATTCATATTTCATACATGTTGTTTATGTTTTATTCATACACGCAGACTTAGATATGAATTTTTACCTGTGTTGTGTAATTTTGTTAACGACAGTTACAATTTCTGGAGTTTGTCTGTACAGAGCCAATGTATTGCATTGGTTCTTGAGTTACACCTATCTTTGGGATATGTGTGTGTGTATTAAAGTTTAATTATGAGTTGAAGATAGTTATCTAAAGGCGCCAAATGTGTTTCAACAAGATTGCACTATTAGAGTTAATTTGGTGAAGCCGACTTTGTGAAGCGTCGCATCTATTCAGTTTATATTGTGCAGTTGTAATTATGCTTGCATGATTAGTTAAGCTGGCAAGGATGTTATGAAGAGTTTCTTAATAGGTACCATGATCTAATCCTTTGAGGAAGATACTTATAGTAGTTCATTTGTGAAACACTAAGTGTGAATGAGAAGATAAGAGATAGAAAAAGTACAGAGTAGAATATCAGTTGTGTTTCATTCATCAAGGATCTATGTAAAGAAGTGAAATATTACAATACATTGGAACTAATCAAGACATCAGGTCTAATCTACATGTCATCATCAGATATAGTTCATATATGTTCTACATAAGGTTGTAGCCTTCACCATTGAAGTAGTGAGCTTTTGGACAGTGAGTCCTCACCCTTAACAAGGTTATTTGTAAAAAACTCCTAACAGGGTCAGACCCTTAACCAGGTCACTATACTTATTGCATTGTAAAGAAAAACTCCTAACAGGGTTGCAAGATCTTCTAACAGTGATTATTATAAACAAGTATAGTTCATTGTGGGTGTTAATTCCCACCGGGGTTTTTACCATTTGGTTTTCCCATAACCAAATTGTGGTGTTGTCTATTGTGTTATCTGAATGTGCATTTACTTTATTGTATTCTAGAATTAATAAGAGAAAATAAATTAATTAGATGATAACTGATTCAGTCCCCCCCCCTCTCAGTTATCTTTTGGGACTATTCTAACAATTGGTATCAGATCCAAGTTCCTTGAAGAGAAATCCTAACAGCTTAAGGTAGATCAGATGGCATACTTCAGAAAAGAGAGTCCTAAGTTTGATGGAGAGAATTATCTGGATTGGAAGAACAAAATGATAACACATCTGGTTTTGACATCTTTGAGATAGCCACATAACAAGTTGTTATTCCCTCTCTAAAAGACCTCTCAAGAGATGATGCTACTAGTAAACAAAAGGTTACATTCATAGCTAATGCAGTTGCCAAAGAAGCCCTTATAAGTGCACTATCTGACAGTGAATTCTCTGAGATCAAGAAAGTAGACAAGGCATACACAATATGGAAATATTTAGAAGACATGTTTAAAGGAGATATCCAAGCAAAGAATGCACGTAGGAAGACATGGAAAAATAAATACAACAACCTTGAGATGTTACCTGAAGAGAACATCAGAGCCTACAATCAGAGGATAAATGAAGCAGTTTCTGGAATCAAAAACAATGGTGGAGAAATATCAGAAGAAGACATAATGGAAAAGTTGATGACTACTTTAACAGCAGACTATGAGATCAAGATCAATATTCTAGATGAAACCATGCAATTTTCAAAATACTTCAAGAGAGAGACTTTGATCAGTAAAATCTCTGCATTTGAGATATCAAGATTGAAGACTGAACCCAAAAGTTAAATAGCCTTCAAAGCCTCAGTCTATGGTAAGAAACTTTTACACATCTCTAGCAATAATGAGAAAGAATAAGTTGATGAAGAACTAGAAGAAATCATTGCTATTATTTCTAAGAAGGAAAGAAAAGGCAAAGGCAAGTATGAAGGACAATTGTCATTCAAATGTTTTCCATGCAACAAGATTGGCCACTGTGCATCCAAGTGTCCTACAAGAGAAAAGAAATTTAGATCTGATTATAAACCAAAATATAGAAAGGAATGCTATCATGCTGAAGAAGGTGTAAATGATGAAGATTTAGAAGAAGATGAAATTGGATTCGTTTCCCTTAAAGACATGGAAAAATTGCTTGAGGAAATGGACATTGAAGATGAAAAGGAAGCACAGGAGTTAGCCCTAATTTCCAAAGTAAACATCAAAACTGATTGGATCATTGACATTGGATGCTCTCACCACACGAAAGATGATAAACATAGATTTGTTCACCTAGAAAAGTATAAAGTTGGTATGGTTAGATTTGGAGATAACACTCCCAAACCTATCATAGGCAAAGGATCTATCACCCTGGATGGAAAGAATAAGACAGATGATGTTTTGTATGTTGATGGATTACATCACAATTTACTAAGTGTTGGACAGCTACTCGACAAAGGTTATCATTTGGAATTCAAATACAACAAACGCATCATTAGAAACAAAGAAGGAGACATGATTACATCAGGCTCAAAAAAAAAAGGTAGTGTTTTTCATCTCAATTCAGATGTAAGTTGTTTTATTGCAAAAGTGGATGACAGTTGGTTATGGCACAAGAGACTCTATCATATCAATTTTGATAATATAGTAAAGATAATAAATGTCAAGGCAGTCAGAGACCTTCCAAGTATTGCAAGAGCAGTTGACACAATGTGCAGGGAATGTGTTATTTGAAAGCATGTAAGGATCTCTTTCAGAAGCAAGCAGAACTCAGCTGAAAACAAGTTAGACCTAGTGCATACATATTTATGTGGTCCAACTCAAACAAGATCATACTACAGAGAAAGGTATTTCATTTTTTTTTTTGATGATTTTTCAAGGATGATGTGGGTTGCGTTCTTAAAGGAGAAGTCTGAAGCCTTTGAGAAGTTCAAAATATTCAAAGCCAAAGTTGAGAATGAATATGGATTAAAACTAAAATGTCTAAGATCAGATAGAGGAGGAGAATTCACCTCTAACCAATTTTATGACTACTGTGAAGAATATGGAATCAAAAGACAGTTGAGTGCACCTAGAACCCCTTAGCAGAATGGGATAGTAGAAAGAAGGAACATGATCATACTTGATACAGCGCGCACTATGATGATTGAAGGAAAATTTGCACACACCTATTGGAGAGATGCAATCTATACTATAAAAAAAACACAACTAAGATCGGGCGCAGATAAGAAACCTTATGAACTTTGGTTTGGTAATATACCTACAATAAAATACTTCAGAATCTTTGGCAGAAAGTGTTAGAAACACTGAGAGGGGGGGTGAATCAGTGTTTATCAATTAATTATATTTTAGCCAATTAAACATATATCAAATGTGCATTCAAAGAATCATAACACAAGAACACATAACACATCATATGATTATGGAGAACCTTGATTAGAGGAAAACTCTGGTGGGGATTAGTACCCACAAAAATATTGTACTAAGTATAATGAACCTGTTAAAGTTCCTTTGCCCTGTTAGAAGCAGTCTTTACAAATTGAGTACAATGAATTGGTTAAGGGTCGGACCCTATTAAGAGTCTTTTACAATAACCCTATTAGGGGTGGTGGACTCACTGTCCAAGGCGCATTGCCCAAATGAAAGAAGGCTACAACCCTCTGAATGTTGATATGCACTATATCAAAAAGAACTATTGTAGTGACAATGTTGTCTGATTAGTTTCATGTATGTGTGGATGCTATTACTCCATTAAAGAGCTATATCATCTTCTGACTTCATTATATTGTCCCTCTGTAACTTCTACTTACACAGTAATTGACTTCTCTTACACGCTGTAACATAACAATACATTACATACTTGTATCTTTACAAACGAATATGCGCGACCCAAAATATAACACTTAGTCAGCCTCTTAACAAAATATACAATGCTTCCGAACAAGTCAGCTCAAGAGTGTTTACAAAAATCAATAATTACATCATAAAAAACTTATAACTAAAGGCGCATAGCCTTAGCATCACAAAATAATACACGCTGATCAAAATAGTAGTCAGCTTCTGTGCTCTGTATTCTGGACTATTTCCTAGACTGCAATATACTAATCTATCTGTATCTTTTCTATACTAATGTTCCATACCTTTTACATTTGGATATAACATGTATATAAATCATGGAGTATATGCCTACGCACGCATGCTTTGGTGTGCTTTCTAGCACGCGCGCTGATGCGCTGATCACTGTATCTGCCTGACTGCTCTGTATTCTGTACTTAGTCATTTTATCTCCTAAGTTATCTTTGACAGAAACTTAGTATGAATTTGTTGCCATTATTGACAACAAAACATAAGCCATGCTTCCTCAGGAAGTCAACTTTCCAACAATCTCCCCCTTTTTCATTTATGGCAACAAAGGAATGTGGCTAAGTTACTCAAAATAACTTCATTCAAAAATGACTGTATATCATAACTTAATGATATATACATATATACTACTCTGGATATACACATTCTATACTACTCCCCCTTTGACATGAATGACAAAGGTGTGCAAAAAAACTATAATACTTCATACTTAATCCATATATACATCTGGGTACACAACTTGAAGAGACTGAATCTCTTTCTGCTAGAATGCTTTCATTGCATCAACTATTTGGAGGTGCGTGTATAAAGCATATATTAACTTCTCCATTTTCACTAAATCCAAGAAAGGACCTTGATCATAATTCTACATTGTGTTATCTATCTATTTGATGTTCTCATTTAGGACTGCTAGTGAAGGCGCAAGTGCATTTCTCAACTGAGTCTATCTAACTCTTATTTTGCTAATTTCTAGCTTTGTCTTCTCAAATTTGTCTAGTTGTCCTTGGTAGAGATTATTTCATATGTTCATGTCCTACATGGAATTCTCAATATATTTTCTTATGTTGTCCACCATTTCTTCTGCTTCAGCTATCTTTTTAGTGTGCTCGGAGGTGAGCTTCACTCTATCCATGCAATTAGCTATGACTTTCTTCCCTTTTTCTGCTAGCCCTTTTAATATAGACTAACGAATCTTTAGAGAGTTCAGATCCAAGGTAAATTTCTTTACCAAGTCATTTAATCTCTCTTTCTTGTATTCATCTTCTACAATTTTAGTAGCTGAGTCTACTAAGCTGGTGAAGTGTGACTTGAAGTTTGTTAGTACACTATCCACATGTTCAACAATTTGAATTTTTGCAACTTTCTTATCAGCAGGAACTAACTCATTCAAAATGTTTATTTATTCAACAAAGTAAGGGTTCCTCATCACATGTTTCTCCTTAGCCTTTTCCATAGAAAGGATGCTGATCTTAATGAGGTCTTCTTCTTCCCATGTGTCAAAACTTGCTGAGTCAGGAGTTAACCTTGACAAAAATGAGGTGGATGGAGATAGAATAGTATTCTGACTTGTGTCTACACATTCACATTTGATATGTACCTCTTTAACTGGTGACTCACCAACTTGAGTGTCTTTCTCCTTATCCAAATCTATTGGATCAATCAAAGGAACTTCATTCTATTGTAGAGATGTATCATCAATGTTCATTTCTTCATCAACCTTATTCATGTCATTATCAGAAGTTGTCATAGATATCTTGACATTGTCAACTATTATAGTATCTTCTGTATCTTTAGTTGTTTCAGAAGTTATTGTCATTGTGGGCGCAGAGTCTTGTGGACCTGTCATGGGTGCAATCTAAATTACTAGAGTTGTATCTTGTTTGGGAGGAGCTGGAGTAGCTTTTTTTGTAGGCGTCGTTGGTGGATACATGTGTCTGTCCATAAAGACTTGTGCAAATGCCTTTTCGGTCTCCTTACCAACCTGCTCATACTCTTTGTTCATTATCTACAGAGTTCTTATCTTACTTTGGAGATGAGGCTTTACAAGATCTAGCAAAATAGCCTTTTCATCATGTCAACAAACAGGGAGAAGAGTATCCAGAGTTTCTTCTCTAATCTTCAAGTCTTATTCTATAGCTTGTCTTTTCATGATTTCCAATACATTCCACAAGTTATCCGGTATCACTGTCTTAAAGTTCAAGAACTAATTTCTTAAACTTGATCATATGAGATATGACCATTGAATGTATCTCAGTCTTATCAATTTCTTGATATTTGTCATAGACTTTGGAGAGTGTATCCAATCTACCTTCATTTATAATCCTATTCTTGAATATGTTCAAGCTTGGTCTGAAACCTACCTCAGGAGGTGCTTGTGTATTCTTTGTAGTGCTCCTTGTGGTTCTTGAAGATGGATGACCTGTGGCAGCTTTCTTCCTTCCTCTGGGTTTCTTGCTAGGACCAGAAGGTGGAGATGTATCCAAGTCCATGGTGGTAGCAGGCACAGATGTACTCTCCTCATTTTTCTTCTGTTTCTTCATCTGAGATTCATCAGTCTTCTCAATCTTAACTTTAGCTATTTTGGCTTATTTAGCCTTATCCAGATCTTCTTGTGTGATACCATGTTCTTTCATAAACCTAGATGTGGTTTTGGATGCTTTCCTTTTGTTAACAGCAAGTTTTAGTTCAATGTCCACTTCATCAGTCTTTTCTCTGTATGTTCCCCATCTAGGTTCATTGGGGTCTATAAGTGCTGACAATAAGACTTGCGCATATCCTTCTAATACATGGTCTTCAACTTCATACCCTAGTGGATGAATCCACTTAGTTCTAGGCTTAATATCCTCCATGGATGTGCAATCTGTTTCAACCTTAAAGCATATTGTATCCCTGTACTTGTCAACTATCTTCTCAGATAGTCTAACCCTGCTCTGCATTTTAACCCTGAATATCTTTATGTCCATATCCATTTTATCTCTTGCACTACTTTCTACTATGGATTTGAGAGATATTTGAGTCATTGTAGGTTTTCCTTTGTCTAAATAGAGGTCGACAACCTTTCCTACTATATGATGATAAAAATAGATGATCAGAGATCCAAACCTGAATGTTTTTCTTCTATCATGTTTGATGATTTTGATATTTTCAATCAACTGATCACGCAAGATATCACAAAGGTTGTACTGGGTGTTATCCTTTACTATTCTGATTGTTGCAAGGACTTTTGTTGCAGATACACTATTCAACCTTCTTGCTTGCTGGAACTTGTAACCAAGTATCATTTTCATGAGTTTAATGTCATCCTCCTTGATGGGGTCGATTATCATTCTGCGCCTATCACTCCTGGACAAACAAACCTGCTCAATCTGCTTCTTAACATCTTTACCAGTGGGAAATATTGGTCCATTCATTGTAAGTCTAGTCAACTAATGGATTAGGTCTATGGTGATACGAATAGGGACATCACCAATCCAAAATAGATCATCATGAATTCTGCTCAACATAATCTTCACCCATTCTGGTTCTTCAAACTCATGCGCATTCAAATACTCAATAATAGGGTTATCTTGTAGGTGCGTGAACTCATCTTTGAATGTGAAGTCCTTATTTAGCATTGATGCCATGTGAGAAGCTATATTATCGTTTCCTAGTGATTCCTTCTTGCAGTATATGTACGCACGGATATCTTCCATGTGAACAACGCCAATCAGGGTTTTAGAGAAAGCTCCTTCCACATCATCCAATATAGACTTGAATGGATGCTTCTTAAATATGAATCTCTTCCTTTTTGCTACATCAAATACAACTAGGGTCGCCATTACTTACTTGGTGATTGTTTAAGTAGAGTTTCCATGAAATTCTGAAACTGCGCAACGGCTAGGGCTTCGTTTCAAACTGATTAACCATTCATTCCAACTTTCAAACTGTTATGCCTTCATGCCTGGATGTCTTAGTGCACCAATGCTCTTCAATTTCTTTCTCTTCGAATGTAAATGTGAGAATTATTGAATATGAATTCCTTTTTATACAATCTGCCGCATTTAATACTTGCAACCATACATAGAGATTTTCAAACTTTGATCCCGATGCATTCTAGATAATGGGTGAATGCATATAGCTATAATCTATGCTTTTAACCATGAATCCAAAGGTGCATACTTAGATGTGAGTACACCAACCACGCAAGGGTTTTGAGCTAGAATAGATCCCCCTAAGACCAAGAAGGTCTATTCAAGCAGAAGTAGAGGGTACATCCATTGTGGATGCATCAACTACTTTGTCAACATCTTTGTCCTTCTTTACTTCAACCCAAATTTTGCTTGAATTTTCATTTGCTTTGAAAAAATTGACTTCTCCTTCCTTATCCCATAATGAATCTTCTAACTCTTAGGGCTTTCCTGTCTCTGCGCTCTAGATCTGCAATGTTTAGAGATGTGTCCAGCCTTGTTACAAGAGTGACAAATAACTGGAGGTCTGATATTTTTAGGCGCACTGGTGTGAGTTACCAATCTGCATTTTTTTGTTGTGTGTCCATTGTAGTTGCATATCTGACATGTAATGTTCTGAGGACTTCTAACATGTAGAGGAGGGTATCCTTTTTTATTTTGATTTCTTTGACTTGTTCTGCAATGTGTAGCCCTGTGACCAAACTTATTACATGAATAACAATAACCATTAAAAGGTCTTACCTCTTTACAATCTTTTGCCAAATGTCCATGTTTATTGCATGCAAAACAAGTTCTGTTAACTTGTCTAATTTTCCTTTTTGGTGGTTCAGATATAACCTCTGTAGTATCTTCAACTTTCTTAGCTTCTGAGGATGCTTCAAGTGTTTTTTCTTTCTCTTGTGATGATTTGATTTCGTCTTGTGCTGTACTGAATCCAAGACCAGTAGTGTTCCCCTTTTTTCTTTGCGCATTGAGCTGGGATTGAATCAAATCAGAACTTGTGTGGAGTTTATCAATCTTATCCTTTGCTTCTGTTAATTCAGATTCCAACTTCTTCTTCTTGTTTTCCAATTCCAAGACTTTCATGTTTTCCTGCAAAAGTTCATCTTCCAATTGTTTTCTTTCTTTGATCTTGTCTTCAATGGCGTTCTAGCTATTTGTAAGTTGTTCCTCCAAATCTTCAAGTTTATCCTTTAGAGATTTATTCTCTTCATTAATCTTTTTGGCCATTTGTCCTAGATCACTTGTAGAACAATCTTTTAGATCTTTTCTAAGTCTTTTAATAAGTATTTGAGAGCCATAATTTTTTAATCTTAGTTCTTCATTTTCCTTCTCAAATCTGTCAAGATCTTCAAGAGCTGCTTCAAGATTCTTTTTCAAATGTTTTTCTTCAGCTAAGCCCATGATCTCCTCAAGTGGTTAAACTTTCTTTCAGAGGACCTGAGCTCTGATACCAATTGTTAGAAACACTGAGAGGGGGGGGGTGAATCAGTGTTTATCAATTAATTATATTTCAGCCAATTAAACATATATCAAATGTGCATTTAAAGAATCATAACACAAGAAAACATAAAACATGATATGATTACGGAGAACCTTGATCAAAGGAAAACTCCAGTGGGGATTAGTACCCACAAAAATATTGTACTAGGTATAATGAACCTGTTAAAGTTCCTTTGCCCTGTTAGAAGCAGTCTTTACAAATTGAGTACAATGACCTGGTTAAGGGTCGGACCCTATTAAGAGTCTTTTACAATAACCCTGTTAGGGGTGGTGGACTCACTGTTCAAGGTGCACTACCCAAATGAAAGAAGGATACAACCCTCTGAATGTTGATATGCACTATATCAAAAAGAACTGTTGTAGTGACACTGTTGTCTGATCAGTTTCGTGTATGCATGGATTCTATTACTCCATTAAAGAGATATATCATCTTCTGACATCATTATAATATCCCTCTATAACTTCTACTTACACAATAATTGACTTCTCTTACATGTTGTAATATAACAATACATTACGTACTTATATCTTTACAAACGAATAGGCGTGACCCAAAATATAGCACTTAGTCGGCCTCTTAAAAAAATATACAATGCTTCCGAACAAGTCGGCTCAAGCATGTTTACAAAAATAATTAATTACATCATAAAAAAATTACAACTAAAGGCGCATAGCCTTAGCATCACAAAATAATACATGCTGATCAAAACAGTAGTTGGCTTCTATTCTCTATATTCTGGACTGTTTCCTGGACTGTAGTGTACTAATATATCTGTATCTTTTCCATACTGATGTTCCATACCTTGCATGTTTGGATATAGCATGTATATACATCATGGAGTATATACCTAAGCACGCATGCTCTGGTGTGCTTTCTAGCACGTGCGCTGATGCGTTGATCACTATATCTGCCTAACTGCTATGTATTATATACTTAGTCATTTTATCTCCTAAGTTATCTTTGACAGAAACTTAGTATGACTTTGTTGCCATGATTGACAACACAAGATAAGCCATGCCTCCTCAGGAAGTAAACTTTCCAACAGCAAGTGCTACATCAAGAGAGATGATGGTGTTGGTAAGTTTGATGCTAGAAGCGATGAAGATATTTTCCTTGGTTACTCTACTAAAAGCAAAGCATACATATGTTTTAATTTAAGATTAAAGAAGATAATTGAAAGTACTCATGTAAAGATTGATGAGAAGTTCATGATTCAAGAGATGTACTATGAATATGCACCTATGATTGAGGATGAACCCACGCCTAATAGTAAAGACATTGTTATTGAGGAAATGTTTGATTGCATTGATATATCATGTAATGAACCTGAATCAAGAAAATAAGTATCATAGATTACAGATGAGGATGTCACACCAAAATTTTCAAAATTCACATCTAGATACCATTAAAAAGATGATATCATTAGAGATCAGAGCAGTAGTGTTCTGACTAGATCTAAAGAAAAAAATTTAACAATGGATGAAGAGGTATGTTTACTTTCACAAATTGAACCTTTAAGTGTTGAAGATGCATGCAAGGATTTTCATTGGTAGAAAGAAATGGAAGAAGATTTAGATCAAATAATCAAAAATGATACATGGGAATTGGTTCCTAGACCTAGTGACAAAAATGTGATTGGAACAAAGTGGGTATTTAGGAATAAGATGAATGGAGATGGTATAGTAGTCAGAAACAAAACAAGACTAGTGTGTAAAGGATATGCACAGAGGGAAGGAATATATTACACAAACACATTTGCCCCTGTGAGAAGACTAGAAGCCATTAAGTTATTCTTGGCCTATGCAACATTCAAAGACTTAAAAGTATATCAAATGGATGTCAAATCAGCCTTTCCGAATGGTGACTTGAAGGAAGAAGTCTACATAGAACAACCTGAAGAATTTAATCTATCAGATAAAATAGACATGGTATGTAGATTGAAGAAAGCACTCTATGGACTTAAACAGGCCCCAAGAGCTTGGTATGAGATACTAGATGGTTATCTTACCAAGATTGAATTTAAGAAAGGAGTAGCAGATTGTAACCTATTCATAAGAGAGACACATGATGGATTATTACTTTATGCCATATTTGATGACATTATCTTTGGAGGTAATGACAAGCTTAGTGCAGAATTTGCAAAAGAAATGCATAACGAATTTGAAATGAGCATGATTGGTCCTATAAAATATTTTTTGGGATTAAACGTAAAGCAGAAAGATAAAGGAATATTTATAAATCAGTCCAAATATGTGAAGGAAATATTGAAGACTTTCAAGATGAAAGACTGTAAGCTAGTATGCACTCCTATGATAACAGGAAGAAAGCTTTCTAAAGAGGATGATTCCACAGTAGTTGACAAGACATTGTACAAATCTATGATTGGAAAAGTTATATATCTTACTCAATCTAGACCAGACATATCTAATGCAGTTGGCATTGTTGGTAGATTTGCAGCTGAACCAAAATAGAATCACCTCATGGCAATAAAGAGAATATTTAGATATCTAAAGGGAACTATAGACTATGGTTTATGGTAACCTAAATTAGAGAATGTACAACTTCATGTGTATACAGATGTAGCAGGTTGTATTGATGACAAGAAGAGTACTTTTGGAGGAGCAGTATTTCTTGGAGATAGGTTGGTTTCTTTGGTAAGCAAGAAGTAGAATTGTATCTCTCAGTCGACAGCAGAAGCTGAATATGTTGTAGCAGTATTGAATTGTTCAACAATGGTTTGGATCAAGCAGATGGTTAAATATTTTGGTATACAGGTTGATTATCCTTTTGTTATTCACTGTGATAACACCAGTACTATAAACATGTCCAAGAATCCTGTAATGCATGCAAAGACAAAACACATTGAGATTAAATACCATTTTCTTAGAGAAAAAGTTGTAGATAATGAAGTAAAATTGGACTATATGAGCACCAAAGAACAGTTGACAGATATTTTCACAAAGCCTTTATAAAAAGATACTTTTGAGTATCTCAGGGAGAAGTTGGGAGTAATTCCCTTTCCTGAGTCTGATTAGATAAAGAAACAAGTACATTAGTCCATGGTGACTGATGAATGGTTGACTACTCTATTTCTGGAGTAGTACCTGTGCCTAATTGTTTATGACACCCTTTGCCATTGATGTCAAAGGGGGAGTATGTAGTAAGGGGGAGCATATACTCTGGGGGAGTATATAATCATGTAACTTAAAAACACAGACAAAAGAGCTGCAACAGTGTAGAGGAATCTTTGATGAGGATATTGAGAGGATTGTAAAAAGAAAGAGGAACACCATGTGCTGAAGATGTTTTTAATATCATATGTTGCCATCAATGTCAAAGGGGGAGATTGTTGGAGATTTACTTCTAGCAGCTAGTTGATTGTATGTTTGTCATTGATGACAACATATAATATACAACAGTGTTCTGTATGTACTTATCAGAATGATGCTATTAAGCCTTGCAAGGTTATATTCATGTTGTAGACATGTTTTTTATATTTTTTTCATACACGCAGACTCAGATATGAATTTTTAGTTGTGTTGTGTAATTATGTTAATGACAGTTACAGTTTTTAGAGTTTGTCTGTACAGAACCAACGTATTACATTGGTTCTTGAGTTGCGCCTATCTTCAGGATATGTGTGTGTATATTAAATTTTAATTATGAGTTGAAGATAGTTATCTAAAGGTTCCAAACGTGTTTCAACAAGATTTCACTGTTAGAGTTAATTTGGTGAGGCTAACTTTGTGAAGCTTCGCGTCTATTCATTTTATATTGCGCAGTTGTAATTATGCTTGCGTGATTAGTTAAGATGACAAGGATGTTATGAAGAGTTTCTTAACATGTCCTATGATCTAATACTTTGAGGAAGATACTTATAGTATTTCATTTGTGAAACGCTAAGTGTGAATGAGAAGATAAGAGATAGAAAAAGTAAAGAGAAAAATATCAGTTATGTTTCATTCATCAAGGATCTATGTGAAGAAGAAGTGAAAGATTACAATACATTGGAACTGATCAAGACATCAGGTCTACTCTACAGTTCATCATCAGATATAGTGCATATATATTCTACAGAAGGTTGTAGCCTTCACCATTGAAGCAGTTATCTTTTGGATAGTGAGTCCTCACCCTTAACAGGGTTATTTGTAAAAGGCTCCTAACAGGGTCAGACCCTTAACCAGGTCACTATACTTATTGCATTATAAAGAACAAATCCTAACAAGGTTGCAAGATCTTCTAACAGGGATTATTATAAACAAGTATAGTTCATTGTGGGTGTTAATTCCCACCGAGGTTTTTACCATTTGGTTTCCCCATAACCAAATTGTGGTGTTGTCTATTGTGTTATC
>MU227235.1:1529571-1546588 GCA_018584345.1 Thuja plicata | reverse complement strand
ATTTTCTATATGCATGGTATGTGGCTGCAATATCATTGTTAAAGTAGTTAACGAATCTGAAATTGTAAGGATTTAAAAGAATTTGCACAATACTTTCCTATAGAGATTAGTGTAGGAAGCTGTTTCCACACTTGAGTTTCCTTACACAAGGGTCTCCTCAATTCCTCTAAGCTTCCAACAACAACAATATTACAAAATAGCAAGAACACAAAAATACTCGACACAAAATTTCTCCTCCAAAATCTTTCTCCTTCTCCCAAAAACATGTTATGATCAAAATGAAAAGAGAACTCTCCTAAAGAGATTCAACTTCCACCTTTCATGCAATCTCGAAATATACACTCCACTAAACCTAGTTAGCTCCACTTTCAAAATTGAAAGAAAATCCTAATTATTAATTAAAAATATCCTTTAATTGTGCAACTCAACTTTTACTCTTTAAAACAACTTGCATTTTGAATTTAAACTCTAATTTCAATAATTACAATGCACAAGTAATTAATTAAATAATATATTAAATATTTTAAGCACAATTTTATCCATGCAATTAAATATTTAATTATTTAATAAAGCATAAAAACTAAAGTCATTCTAATTTTAAATTAAATATTTAATTAAATCCAAATATTCAATATTTAAACTTTAATTAATTTTCTCAATTAAACATAAGTATTTAATTAATTCCAATTAAGTAACTACCCTATATTTAATAAATAATTCAAACAATATTTAATTCAATAAATAACATGATAATTCACACAATATCAACACACTCAACTGAAATCAACCAAAATAACCTCAAACACACACAAGGATGGGATCCATGAATTCACGTCAATTTGATGAATTCGGGTAGGGTAGTCAAACTGAAACTCATCCAATCTTAGGACAATAGCCTTAGGGTAGGGTTTTGGGTCTGTATGTTAACTCCCCTCTTTACCATTGAGATGAATATATGGGCACACTCACTCCTGCTAATTCAGGGAAGATGATACCATGTACCTACAAAATTGACATCAAAAGAACAAGCATGTACATCCAATATAATATTGCAAATAATGATAGGGATCGGTCGAACGTGTGGATCTCGCAATGCAAGTAATTACGTCTCCGTCCTCTACCACAACAAACACGTCAAGAAGTACATCAACACATATGCTAACCATACACATGCAAGTATGGGGTATGTACATCATAGTTCTAAAATCAACATATTGTATGTGTGAAAATGGGTACCTACAAGCTGCACAACAAACACACACACTTCAATAGATCATTGCATGGTTAGTGGGTTAGAAAACATGAAATCAAAATACAGTAAACTACACAAACATAAATTGATCTATCATCTTCTACTAGGCAGGAGTACGAGTTTTCTCTCAGGTCATCGCAAACTCAGTGACTACACCAATATCCTAAACGAAGGATTTTAAAGCTATATGATTGATCTAAAATGATATACATATGCAGTTTGTGGCTAATCCAATCTAATTAGATTTGTTTTAGAAGCACCAAATTCAAATATGCTCTAAACTTAAGATTTGCATATTAAAAAAAACTAAACAAAGCTAAGATAATGAAAGCTAAATTGCAAATGCTTGAATGTAAAATGAAGTATAATAACAATAATGCAAAGGTTAGGATACTTTGTGAAGGAAATGAGCTTCTTTTTTATAGAAAATCTCTATCGAATCGACAATTGAGATCGAAAGAAAAGAGTGGCTTAGTTTCGATTGAAGAAGCACAATCCATGTGTAGGCAATGTGATCGGTCGAAAGATTCAATTGACTTAACTGACTGATCAATTATTTTGGAAACTTCCAAAATCAGTTTTCAGATAACTGAAATATTTCCAAAATGATAAATAGTGGAGAATCAGTTAACTGAGTGGAACTGGATTGTTTCCATTTTGATAATCAGTTAACTGGATTTGATGATGTCATATGCATTTTGAATAATTTAAATAATTTTGAATGCATATTTGTTTTTATTAATTAATTTAATTCATTTTTTTTAATTGACAATTTTGTGTTTTTATTTAATTAATATATCAGAATATTAATTAAATAACTAACATAAGGTTTATTTGCCAATGTATTATGATTTTAGGAATTAATTAATTAATCAAGTACGATGATTGATTAGGACCTAGGGTTCAAGTAAGACTAGGTGCAAATTGATAGATTGAAGAATTGCCTGTTTTATTTAGGACTTAGGGTTTATAAAGATTAGGGTTTCTTGATTAATTGTTGAGATTGGGGTTCTAGGGTTTAGATGACCATTTTTATGTTATTACATGTTTCCCTCTTTGAATTGATGTGTGATCAGTGCATTGATTCAAAGACCTGTTAGCGAGAAGACCCAGAACAATTTGATTTGAAGCAATGAAATCATTATTTTGAAGAAGACCGACTTCGAGCTTGATTGGACGAAGATCGATCAAAAGATATAAAATAGAATGCTTAGCTTGATTTGAAGCGATGAAACTAGAAATTTTTCAAGAACTCTTAAACCTTTTGATTGGTTTGAACGAATAACCAGTTTAATTTGAAGTGATGAAACTGATTACCATTGAGAGATTTGATTAGCAAGCAAATTGACTTGATTTGAAACGATGAAGCCAATTTGATCAATGTATATAGTTTCAATAATGAATAGCTCGTATAAGACCGATCTTGTCTAGTTTCGAGTGTATTCACCATTGTATAAGACCATTGATTAGGTTGCCTTTAATTTTAAGATGATCTCAACTTGATTTGATGCGATGAAGCTGAGATGACCCAAGCGATGGGGTTTTGATTAAGGATATGATCACGAGAATGTTGATGTCCTGATCCTGCCCCCTCGGGAGTGAAATTGAAATATGGCTAGGTGCCCCAGTGATGAGAAGCAATTCGATTGACAACATGATACAAGAAGAAGCTGATCTGATTAGAAAGAGGTCCCAAGTAGTTAGGACAAAATATTTACTTGATAAGAGGTCGTGGTGACCAAGATTTATGATTCGAGGATTGGCTGGAAGAAAGACATGAGAGATTTCCATTGGTTGTGCAAGCGGTCGGCTGTAGTTGACTAAAAAAGTCAAATGTCAGATTTTGATTTTGATCCTGAAAATGGAATCAAGATAGTCGAATTAGCAAGGGGTGTCATGTTCACGCACAACTGACCACTTGACAATGGGAAGATTGATCGATTGGAGTCTTAGATCCTTCACATTGGAGAGAGATAAACTTATTATGTTGATTTCAACAGTATGTAGATGCAATACTAACATGAATGCAACTTAAGGTGTAGTCACTGAACCTTTAGCGTTGAAAATTTTCATCATTGAGTGTTTTTGGAACATTAGATTTGATACAATCCTTACTGGTGCCACTGTGACCGTAAGAATATGAATATGACTTTCATCAGATAAGATATGGGAAACTAACATAAGCATCGAGACACAATAGTTGAGATGACCTAAACATTGTTTCTAGTTGATGTTGCAAGAGTACATCAGTATCGAGGTATTCAAAGCTAAGATAACCATGAGTACGATCTTGCATAAACAAACAGAGAAATAATATTCAAGGAGATAGTTCTGACCTCACTTTGGCATACAAATAAACATAATCGAGGGATGTGAGGCTTTTCCACCTTAATGCAGGAGCTCTTACCACATACACCCATTTTATTTGACATTGTTGGATCATCGGGACCACACCAACAAGTAGTAGACAAAGAAAGGATTGACGAAAAAATCAATGAAAACATACAACATACAGATAGAAGTTCAGCATACTTCAGTCTGTTTCAAAGTTTTCAGATGTGTATATGTATGAGGTGTTGAGAAACATTGTCATTCTTATGAGTGCGATGTGTTTGATTTCTATCAATGTGTTGTTTGCATTTGCGATATCCAATGTGTGTTAAGAAATACAGACGTGTCTAAAGATATTGCTAAGAAACACTTTTTATTAGGGTGTTGAGAAACACCTAATTATGTCATTAGCGAGTTGTCCTTCAGAAATGACAAGATTACTGACTCAGGTGTAAGCCAAAGATGTGATCAAATTCGGGGACCCATGCCCCTAGTAGAAAATGACAATGATTGACTTGACTCATACTACGAGGACAAAGCTGATTCGATTGCCCCTAGACTATGACTCTGGATTGGTTTCAAGCCAGGAGGGTTCTCAGAAGAACCAAAGTGTCACGAAAGTGACTGAAAGATATGTACAAACTGAAGCAAAGGATTGATGCCAAGACTGAGCATTGATAGATGGAGTGCTAAGTACAAGAGGCACCTATTTACCAAGTTTTCACCTACTTGGTAGAGATGTTGTTTTTGCTACCATGGCGCATGTTTACCAGGTTTTCACCAAGGCACTTTTTCTTCTTTTCAATTTTTTTGTATTTTCCCATTTTATGAATTTTTCTCTTTTTTATTTTTTATTTTTTGATTGTTGCATCAAGGCGTCTATTTACCAGTTTTTCACCAAGATGATCATTTTTGTAGGAATTTTTCCAATTTTTAGATTTTTTTATTTATTTTAGAGATTACTCGTTCTCAAGCAAGATCACATTGGTTCACCCCCAATGTCTAGCAAGGTGTAGGACATTGAAGATGGATTAGAAAGTTGATGGATAAGGTGAAAAGACAATGATGAATAAAGAGGGTGATTGCAACCCTCAAAGACATTCTCCTCAAGATTATCCAAGCTAGGGAAAAAAGAATATAGCAATGTAGGCTCATGGAGCAGTGCTAGATAACATATAGGATAATGACCTGATGTCATGAAAAGCATGTGGTCCAAAAGAATGGACATGTCAAGAGGTTTTTGATAAACGATTTGGCATTTTTTTGTTATTCATTTTGATCAAGACCAAGGGGTAAATTATGGATAGGATATAGCTATGATAGCACAATCAAGATAAGGGGTGATGGAGGTATAAGTGAATGGTTTGGATTATGGTAGGATTAGTGCAAAGGATGTTCATAGATAGGGAGTGTTGACTCGGGATAAGAAAGATCATGCTAGGGTACCATGGATGAGAGCAAGTGAATAGGCTGATGGAAAGGCTAATGGATGTCAGGATACATAGTGTTCATGGATAGGCTCAACCTTGTCAAGGTCACTAGAAGGAACATGGATGCCCACGAGCTAGCTAGATGTAATATTTGATGGATAAGAAGACATGGAAGGAACTTTTCCCCGAGTGAAGAGTGCAAGTAGAAGGAATTATGCATGATGCATGTTTGCCAGGTTTTCATCATGGTATTAATCCAAAGTGCCACAAGGAGTAGTTTTCACCATAGGAAGGATTGATTTATCTTTACTTTTTCTACCAAGGTGCCTGTTTACCAGGTTTTCACCAAGGCAATTTTTTTTTTGTACTTTTGATTTTATGGAGGAACTTAAGCTTCTTTCTCTTTTGATAGTTCTCCTTTCAAAGATATGCTATGATAGGACAAGGCTGCTAAAATTATGCTCAAAGATGTTGATAGGGTGATGGTAGAGAAGATTGATATGGAGGATAAGGAAGATGGTAGCCAAGGATTTATGTGATGGATTGGATAAGAGGAATGAAAGGATATGGGATGGATAGGTAGTTGCTAGGTGCGGGATATTGGATAGGGTATTGAAAAGCTTGTGTTGAGATATATGGAAATTATGACAAGATCAACATTGATACACCCCTTGAAGGGTAGTGAATGGATGGATGAAAAGTGGATGGAATAGCTTGAGGCTTTGATTGATGAGTGGATATGGATCTTGGTACACAAGGACCCAAGATGGATAGAGAAGGGGGTGAAGTGTTCAAGGTAATGGATTTTGGGATATGAGGACCCAAAATAGAGGTAGAAGATGAGAGATGTTTAGACGAAGATGAAGTGCAATACTTTGGAAGCTTGGATGCCAAATCTAAATTTTTCTTTCTATTCAAGCCTTTTAAGAGAAACTCAGGAATCCACATAACACTTTATTTTCTTTTTGTATCCAATTCCTTTTGAAGAGACTTGGGAATCCACACAGCTTTTGATTTTCCTTTATTTTTGGATGATTTAGAATGCAATTCTTCCATGATGGATTTAGAAACCCATATTTTATTTGATATTATTCTTTGCTTAGATTTAGAACGCAATTCTTCCATGATGGATTTAGGAACCCATATTTTCTTTGATATTATTCTTTGTTCAGTGGACCTTTGTGGTCTCTTGAATATTTCCTTTTTCTTTGTAGT
This sequence comes from Thuja plicata, assembly GCA_018584345.1. Classification (NCBI taxonomy): domain Eukaryota; kingdom Viridiplantae; phylum Streptophyta; class Pinopsida; order Cupressales; family Cupressaceae; genus Thuja; species Thuja plicata. The sequence goes on along the minus strand of MU227235.1, from coordinate 1,540,360 downwards.
CACATGTCGATTAGATTTGACATAGTTATCTTCATATGCAAGTGGATTTTTTTGTTGCACATCCAAATTACTTCCAAAAGACTTGGGAATTATGGATGAATAGGGCTAATATGACTGGTTCATATGGATTGGTTGATAACGAGGGGTCAAGGATGCATGTCTTTGTTGATCTTGATAGGGGATAGGGTAAGTGGATGAAAATCTAGTAGTGATAGGCATATTCGATGGAGGGATATAATGAACCAATATAGATGGAAGGTTTGACGGTTTTAGCTTTGGGATATAGGGACCAAGAATGAACTTGGAGGATGGTGAAGGTACACGATGATGTTTTGATGGAGGGAGATAAGGTATGGAAGGGATATCAACATCTTTAGAGTGAGCTACATGATCAAGGCTCTTCTCTTTAGAATTTATCTTTATAACAATAGGTGCATGAGTAGTTTTGATAGGAGCAGCTGAAGCTTGAGGGGATTATTTTTCTGCAAGGGATTTTGAGTAATGATGGTTTATGGATATGGAGAAGTATGAAAAGGGGATGATGGGATGCTCTGATCTTGACAAGGATATTTAGATGGTGTAGAAAGGGTACTTTTCTCTTGATTGTCAATAGGTTCCTTAGAGATGGTGGAAAGGATATCTTGATCTTTCTTGGGAGATGGAGGGATATCTTCTTGGAATAAATGAAAGGCGATAGTAAAATCATCATGGGACTCTTGAGATATGCGAACTTGGTCAACTGTTGGATAAGGATAGATGGTGTCTTGATCTTGATCATTACTGATATTTGTTTCTTCACACTTTGGATTGCCCTCTTGACATGGAGCCAATTCTAAGGACAAGGTAGGAGTTTTGATCTACATGAGGGATTCTTGAAAGGCTAATGGATTATCATTTTGGGTAGGCATGCTAAGCATTGAAGCACATAGAAGTTTTGGGTCTATGATCTTTGAAGCCTGTGAAAGACTTGTAGTCGTATGTTGATTAGCTTGGATCTCTTTTAGAGGTAGTCCTTGAGGGTAGACATAGTCATCATTAGGCTTAGTTCTTGATAGAGTTGGTGTGGCTGGTTTTGAAGCGTTAGGAGATGGAGGAATGCTGGAAGAAATAGATGTGATATGTGAACCATTTCTGGACAAAGATCCTTGATATTGATCATGCTTGAGATTATCTGAATCATTAGGATTTTCCACTTCAATTATGCCATCATCTATGAGATCTTGGATTTTATATTTTAACTCCATGCAAGCTAAAGTTTTATGCTCATTGTGTCGATGATATGCACAATAGGTACTCAAGAATCTCAATCCATGTGATGTGGCTTGAGGCAATGTGATGATATTATGCTCAAGAAGTTCTTCCAATGATAATTTATAAGATTGTCCCAAAGGAGTAAAAAATCTCTCTAAAGGATAATTAGATGCTTCTTGACTTGCAATATCTTTCTTTTGCGGATAGCAAAGACTTTCATCTAATTATGTCTTAGTTTCCTCTACATTCTCTTGATCAAAGATAGGATAGTAATAAAATTGTCCTTGATCAAAGATGGGTTTATAGTGCTTAGATACCTCTTTTCTTGATGAGGATTTATTGAATGGTTTATCCTTTTCCCCCTTTAATTCTTGGAGTTCAGATTTCAAAGTTTGGAGTTGTTTTGATAAAGTTTCCATAAGAATCTCTTCTTTCACGTTGTTAGGACCATAAGGTTTAGCTCCTTTACATTTAGACATTTTAATATTGTCTTGATGTGCTTTCTTAGAAGATTAAAGAGGAGGTTTGATAAATCAATTATTTTCCTTATAGGTGTTGAAGTGATATCTAAAGTGCTGATTAAGTCCAAGACCAAAGGACAAAAGAGATAATGTCCAACTGAGAGAGAGATAGCAACGAATTTGATCTTGAGACAAGGTTAATGAACCTGATCTCGCAACTCAGGATAAGGACATCGCGGAAAAATATGATAAGATTAACAAGTCACTTGGAATAGCACAACAAGGTCAGATTTTGAATCACCAACGAGTCAGACTATCAACAGATTGCAGTCAAAGATAGACTAGTAGTGATGTTGGTAATAGAACAGATTTGAGAAAATCTAGACAGAACTAGTGTGATGGAAGACAAAATTGGACAACAATTTGACTGATGTTCAAAGTTTGATAGTAGATGCAAAAACTCAAACAAGAGTTTGATAGTTTAACACCTAAGAGTGTATATTTGGAATTGTTTGAGCATTTTCATTTTTGTTTTGATTGTTTATGTGTTTGTTTTGATGTTTCACTCACACAAGACACATCATGGAGATTGGTTGTTGTAAAAATAATAGACACACCACAACCTAGGCAAGCCAGGGAAATATCTGTTGAATTCCCACTTGAACCAAAGTTCATCCACGCCTACTCATAACAGACAACTTAGAAGCTTGGAGGAATGGGCTCCTCCTTATAGTGCACTCACTTCTCAGGCACACCAAGCTTCGAATCCCAAGGGTAATCACTTCCCAAGGGACCGTTGTCTCTACTAAGAGCCGTGAAAATGTGGGACATCTTAGTCAGTCTCTGAACTTCCGCACCAACAAATAGAGGGATTTTGGTCACTAGAACATAGTTTTTATTTAGGGAATCCATTCAGGTGGTTATACTTGTGGTAGATTAGCCCCATTATGGAGGCCTCCCAGCCTACAGAAGTTACATTCTATAGGATTTTACGCATCACAAGGGTACTGAGGGAGATCTTCTTCCCGGTATAACATAATCAACACCTGTTCACTGTGACACTAATCACAATAAAAATTTTTATATACCGGTTCGGAAGGGCTTGGCTTTACCTTGTTACCGGTTGGGAAATCCACTCTCCCTAGCTCTATTAAAGCTCTTAGGAGGTAGCCACGCTAAAAGATTTGCATGAATTTCTCTTACACCCAACATCTACAAAGCCGAGGGGAGAGGATACGTTCATGAAATTCTTTGGGATTACAATTATAGAAGACACTTCAAACACATAAGCAAATTGATTCTTTTTAAGCACTAAATTTGAAGTGTTATCAAACTACTAAAAGCAGACATGAAAGTTTTGGAAGACACACAACATCTTCGACAAGCGTCCTTCATCAAACTCATTAGTAGTTTTCTCAATTTTTCTTCATCCCACAATTGCCAAAGTGTTGCATAGATAATCAGTAACACAAAAACATGCATACAAAGGAAAAGCATACAAATCAATTGAAATTGGAACAAGTGCACCTTGATTTTTTTATGCTTTTTACCTAGTCATAAAGATGCAATTTTTAGATATATCTCTAGACCAAAAACATAGAAATGGAAAGAAATAACCCCTCTTAAAAACAAGTGAGCTTTCCAAAAATGTAAGAATTTTCAAAAAATTCTTTAACTTGTGCCCTAGGGGCCCTATTTTTAAAAATAGAACAGTTTTCAAAGATGTATTTATTTAAGTCATTATTTGTCATGAAAATTAAAAAAATCAGAGAATAGACCCCATTTATATTTTGAAGAGCTTTCCAGAAATGTAAATTATTTAGAGAAATTCACTGATTTGAGCCCAAAATTAATTTTTTTATGAAAAATCATAAAAAAAAAATATAAATCGCACAAAATTAATCAGAGAAATCTAAGTTTTGGACTATAGGCTCCTGATACCATCCCCAACCTGCAATAAAAATTTCATAAATAGATTCCAATTCATTTAGGAGATATACTCAAATAATGGAAAACCTGCATGCAACAACAAAACAACAAGGAAAACCTGCATACAACAACAAAACAACAAAGAAAATGGTGGGTGCCAGTAATGTATATGTGAAAATGGGTACCTACAAGTTGCACAAAAAACAAACACACTTCAATAGATCATTGCATGGTTAGCGGGTTAGAAAATATGAAATCAAAATGCAGTAAACTACACTAACCTAAATCGGTCTATTGCCTTCTAGTAGCAGGAGTATGAGTTTGCTCTTAGGTCATCGCAAACTCAGTAACTACACCAATATCCTAAATGAAGGATTTTAAAGCTATATGATTGATCTAAAATGATATGCAGATGCGGTTTGTGGTTAATTCAATCTAATTAATTTTTTTTAGAAGCACCAAATTGAAATATTCTCTAAAATTAAGATTTGCATGATTAAACAAACTAAACAAAGCTAAGATAATGAAAGCTAAAATGCAAAGGCTTGAATGTAAAATGCAGTATAATAACAATAATGCAAAAGTTGGATACTTTGTGAAGGAAATGAGCTTCTCTTTTATAGAAAATCATTGTCGAATCGACGGTCGAGATAGAAAGAAAAGAGTGGCTTAGTTTCGATTGAAGAAGCACAGTCCATGTGCAGGTAATGTGATTGGTCAAAAGAGTCAGTTGACTGAACTAACTGATCAGTTATTTTGGAAACTTCCAAAATTAGTTTTCAGTTAATTGAAATGTTTCCAAAATGATAAATAGTGGAGGATCAGTTAACTGAGTGGAACTGGAATGTTTCCATTTTGATAATCAGTTAACTGGATTTGATGATGTCATATGCATTTTTTATAATTTAAATGATTTTGAATTCATATTTGTTTTTATTAATTAATTTAATTCCTTTTTTTATTTAATTGACAATTTTATATTTTTATTTAATTAATATGTCAGAATATCAATTAAATAACTAACATAAGGTTTATTTGCCAATGTATTATGATTTTAGAAATTAATTAATTACTCAAGTACAATGATTGATTAGGATCTAGGGTTCAAGTCAGATTAGCTGCAAATTGATAGATTGAATAATTGCATGTTTGATTTAAAACTTAGGGTTTATCAAGATTAGGGTTTCTTGATTAATTGTTGAGATTGGGGGTCTAGGCTTTAGATGACCATTTTTATGTGATTACACATATAATATCACATCATGATAATATTATCATATATCTACGCATCACATGATAAACATATAAACATCATGATCCAAAATCACCAACCACTGAAATAATAAATGCTCACATGAAATGTAGCCTAAAAATATCTGGAAAATCAAATAAAATAATAGCCTAAAAGAGTACGACATCAGAAACTGAAAGCAAAGTATGGGTGGGTATCACATCAGTGTAACGCCCTGTTAGGAAACCCAAGAGAGATTAACCTAGAGCATGATACTAAGTTTGATCAACAATTTTTTTCTAAAGTTTACACAATAAGACATACATTAATGTCGAAGCAAATAACATTTACTCACATAACATATAAAGACATAGATTACAAGACTCAATGGTTCCATTATGTTGAATTACGTAAAATTAAAACTCAACTAAACAACATAACAAAAGATTCCATTTAAATAGATGTAACAAATATAAGTTACAAATAACAATTACAATCCTCATGGATAACCATGAAACCTACATAAACTCACATCCACTGCACATGTCACAAGGTATGTAGTAATCACTCTAACAATATAATACAATATCTAGATTAGGTATCACATGTGATACACTAATACAAGATTATAATAAAGTGAATGATAAGTACATAATGACCAATGAAGAATCATAAAGATCTCAACTGCATACGAACCATCAAGCACTAGAACAAGGACATTGAATAAAAAATGGTAAAGAAACACTACCACCTATCCATGTGGAACCACAAAACTCTACCCCACCATGCTGAGGAGATAAAAACAGACCCCACTCGGATATCCAAAACCAAAGAAGGAAGTAACCACTAAGCAAGGGGATCCTGATACCTCTCTAACTCTAGGTGTACTACACATAATGAAAGGTAAGACTCACTAATCCAGAGGCAACTGACACACGTAGGAAATCTAGACTGTGTATAGGAAGGTGTCATCATGTACGTCTAACCCTTAAGTTTTGTCCTAGTAATCCCAACGGATCTCAGCACTCAAGTGACCATACACGGTATCAATGACCTCTCAAACAAAAAAAGTCACTAACTATGCTAGAAAAACACCCCTCAAGGCGGAAAGCATCATCTCATCCTCCATCTTAGCCTATGATAGCACTCAAGCATGGATGAGGAAACACACATCTTATTAATTCATTTTAAGATCTCTCAGTTACATATTAAGTTTTCACTTATTAAGATTACTTATAATAAGCGATCCTAGTAGCCACTTGTGGGCCCCGACACTTATTGCAAGCCACCCCTACTACACAACTAGGTAACCTACCATAGGCTCACAAATCCTACATAGATCTAGCATAGGTCAAAACTAGGTATACCCAATCCAGGTCCCCACACATAATAGGAATGATCACATGGATATACACACTCTTAGATAACACAATCAATATGGCTCACATGGTTAGTTTAGGGTAATAATACAAAGCACACACGCCACATGATAAAATCATAAATACAATTCACCCCCCAGCCTTTGTATTCATCATAGGGCACTCTAAATCCTAGATACCCATAGCATAGAAAATAAACACTCATTGAAACAACATCGTTCACATCATGTAGAAATAACAGTAAGCCAATGCGTAATAATCTAGAATGACATAATTAATCATCAAATATAGAGCAATAATCATCAAAACACTTTGGTTCAACAGTTAATTAACCAAATAAATTGATCCTACGATTCATCTCTAATAGTTTAAAAACTGATAAAATGACCATCATGAGCATATTAATTACACCCCTCATATATATTAGTCCTAATCAAGAATAAATATGAAATTTACCAAATTAATTAATCAACTAATAAAACTCTTTTTTAAAAAGTGATTAACTAATTAGTCTATTATAAAATTTAAACTAATTTTAAAAATTAATTTAAATACTCGAATTAGCAACAATAAAAAAAATCAAACTAATTTTAAATATATTACTTTTTTAAATAAAAACTAAATAAAATCATTTTAAATAAATTACTTTTTTAAATAGCAACTAAATAAAATCATTTTAAATAAATTACTTTTAAATTAACAATAAAATAAAACATATAAATAAAATTTAGTTTTTAAATAATATAAAAAAAATAAAAATTTAAAACCCAAACATAATAACCAACGGGGGGCGGGCCCCATGCCTCCCACCTCCCCCCTTTACTCTGCCATACACAGCGGCTCCGGGCTGGCATAGGTAGTCCGGCTGCCTTATGGCAACTCACAGCTACCAGCGGTGGTCCCGACTGTCGCGGGGTGGTGGGGTTGGGACACCCCCCCCCCCAAACCAAACTTTTAATAATTTTTTTTATTTATAATTTTTTTACTAAGACCTCACTTATGTAATTTTTTTTATAATAATTTTTTTTTATAATTTCTTTTAAAAGAAATCTGAATTACGGAAAACTCTGCAACAATAAACATATTTTTTTCTTTCTTTCTTTCCTTTATCTCATTTTCTTTGTTTGTCTTTTTCGGGGTTTGTCTTTTTTTTTTACTAGTGAAATATTTGACTGTATTTTTTGAGAGAGTATTTTTTTTATCTAATTAATTTTTTTTTTCAAATGAAATTTTTCTAAGATCATTTATTTTTTTCCTACTATTGTTTCTACTATAGCCCTGATTGATTTTTTCAGATTTAGAGGTTTTCCTCAAAGTATTTTTTAACCAAATTTTGACAACATAACCCTACTATGCCAAACATCAATTTTTCCTAAAAATAATAGATCTAGGGTTTCTAAAAATACCCAATTTGAAAAAACACCAAATAACTCCTGTAAAAGGAAATGAAATTTATCAAGCAATATTTTCACAAAAATTGAAATCAACAAAGGGTTTTCAAACCCTACCTCAAATTCAACCACAAATTTGACAATGAAGCTCTTTGAGAAATGAAAAATCTCAAAGTTCTCTGAATTTGAATCTGGCATTAGATCTGGAACCATGAAGCCTCAAGAGCAAGGATCTCCTCAATTCCTCCAAGCTTCCAACAACAAAAATATTACAAAATAGTAAGAACACAAAAATGTTCAACACAAAATTTCTCCTCCAAAATCCTTCTCCTTCTCCCAAAATCTTGTATTATCACAATGAGAAGATAACTCCCCTAAAAAGATTCAACTTCCACCTTTCATGCAATCCCAAAATAGACACTTCACTAAACCTAGTTAACTCCACTTCCAAAATTGAAAGAAAATCCTAATTATTAATTAAAAATATCTTTTAATTGTGCACCTCAACTTTGACTCTTTAAAACAACTTGCATTTTAAATTTAAACTCTAATTTCAATAATTACAATGCACAAGTAATTAATTAAATAATATATTAAATATTTCAAGCACAATTTTATCCATGCAATTAAATATTTAATTATTTAATAAAGCCTAAAAACTAAAATCACTCTAATTTTAAATTAAATATTTAATTAAATCCAAATATTCAATATTTAAACTTTAATTAATTTTCTCAATTAAACATAGGTATTTAATTAATTCAAATTAAATAAATACCCTATATTTCATAATTAATTTCAACAATAATTAATTCAATAAATAATATGATAATTCACACAATATTAACACACTCAATCGAAATCAACCAAAATAACCTCAAACATACACAAGGATGAGATCCACGAATTCACGTCAACTTGACGAATTTGGGTAGGGTAGTCAATCTGAAACTCGTCCAATCTTAGGACAATAGGCTTAGGGTAGGGTTTCAGGTCTGTATGTTAACTCCCCTCTTTACCATTGAGATGAATATATGGGCACGCTCACTCCTGCCAATTTAGGGAAGATGATGCCATGTACCTACAAACCTGGCATTAAAAGAACAAGCATATACATCCAATATAATATTGCAAATAATGATAGGGATTGGTCAAACGTGTGGATCTTGCAATGCAAGTAACTATGTCTTCGTCCTCTACCACAACAAACACGTTAACAAGTACATCAACACATACGCTAACCATACACATGCAAGTATGGGTTAAGTATATCATAGTTCTAAAATCAACATATAATATCACATCATGATAATATCATCATCTATCTATGCATCACATGATTAACATATAAACATCATGATCCAAAATTGCCAACCACTAAAATAATAAATGCTCACATGAAACGTAGCCTAAAAGAATCCAGCAAATCAACTGAAATAATAGTCGAAAAGAGTACGACATCATAAATTGAAAGCAAACTATGGGTGGGTATCACATCCACCCCCATAGGATTAGGCTTACTCCTGGAAGCCTGTAAACAAATAGGGATATAAATCCTCTAATATTGCTGCATCCTCCCAAGTCATTGATGACTCATCATTTGGGTCTCATTGGACCCTTACCTACTCGATGGTGCGACCCCTGAGGGTCAAACCCTGCTGTCGAAGTATACGAATTGGCTCCAAAGCCAATTGCCCGTCCTCTACCTGTAAAGCATTCCAATCAAGAACATGCAATATATATGGAATATAGCGTCTAAGAACATAAACATGGAAAACATCATGAACGCAAGATAGGCTAGGTGGCAAAGCAAGACGGTAAGCAACTGGTCCTATCCTCTCTAGGATCTCAAACGGCTCAACAAAATGAGGTGCCAACTTTGAACCCTTTCCATAACGGATCAGACTCTTCCATGGGCACACTCTCAAGAATAATTTATCTCCAACTGCAAACTATCTATCCACCCTGTGAGCATCTACATACTTCTTTTGTCTATCCTGTGTAGTGACCAAATGCTCACGAATATGCACTACCTGTTGCTCCATGTCTTGAAGCATCTCTGGACTAAGAAGAATATGGTCCTCCAATCTATCCCAACTCAAAGGTGTACGACAAGGACAACCATACAAAGCATGGAAAGGTGACATGCCAATGGAGCTATGATATCCATTATTATATGCGAACTCAACTAGATACAAATAGTCATCCCAATGAGTTTGTCTATCCATGACATACATCCTTAACATATCCTCGAGCACCTGATTAATCCGCTTTGTCTTTCCATCGGTCTCAGGATGGTACGCTGAACTAAAATTCAACTAAGCACCAAGATCATGCTGCAATGAGGTCCAAAATGCAGAGGTGAACACAGTATCTCAATCTGAGATAATCCTATGGGGAATGTCGTGTAGTCTCAGAATATCCTGCATGAAGACTCTGGCTACTGAAGCCGTTGTATAAGATGACCTCATAGGGGAGAAATGTGCCACCTTGGTCAACCGATCAATAGTCACCATGATAGAATCATGTCTATGAGGGGTCAAAGGCAAACCAACAGTGAAATCCATCAAAATGATATCCCACTTCCAAGATGGAATGAGATTTGGTTGTAAAAGCCCTGCTAGATGCTGATGTTCTGCCTTAACCCTCTAACACTAAGCATCTAGCCACAAATCAGTAATGCCACACTTCATACTAGACCAATGGTAGTGTATGCAATGAAAATCCCTGTAGCTGCACAGCAAGTCAAAACATGCATATACAAGATATATCAAATATTAAAAGCATGCAAGAAACTTGAAATACAACTAAATTTTCACTATAACCTCCGATGAGCCAAAATGAGTGCACCCAAGACTCGTTTGATTTGCTCTTAGAGATTTTGTGGGTGTGCTCTCCCAACACAATGCAATAAATCTCACTATGATGCAAGCTAGAAGATGGTGAAGGGATTGAGGACAAGTATGAGGAACTTGCCCCAAGCTTCACATAATGAAGATTGAGAATGCAATAACAAATCTAGAATGAAGATGCAAGATGAAATAAACTAAGATTGATTTCTATTACCTAACATGTAATATCTAGATGATCTAATGCTCAAAGAAGCTAAATAGAATGAAGACTAAGACATGCTTAAGAAAATGCTCT
>MU227235.1:1500802-1529297 GCA_018584345.1 Thuja plicata | reverse complement strand
AATTTAAATGAGGTTTAGAAGAATTTTAGAGAAAATGGAGGGATTAAATAAATAAAATTTATTTAAAAGAAATATGGAGAAAACATATATTAAAATAAATTTTAATATATTAGGGATAGTATTTAAATTAAATTTAAATACAAGGTGATGAATTTATTTAATAAAATTAAATAAATAGTCGAATATAACAAATATAGTTAATCTATAAGAATTAACTATATTGTTATAGGCAATATTACTTAAATTAATATAGAAATAAAAAAGGACAATTTAGGGTGTCTACAGGTAGAGTTTTTGAAGGTCTGCGTGCATCTTCTTGACACCAGGATGTGCCAAATAAGGTGCACGATGAGCCTCGGATAATACTAATGTACGCAGATCATCTAATGGTGGTACATGGAATCTGGCTCGTGTGACGCAATAGACCATCCGACTCCATAACAAATCCTAAAAATATACCCTCCAAAGGGTATATACCCTCTGACACTAAGCATCTAGCCACAAATCAGCAATGTCACGCTTCATACTAGACCAATGGTAGAGTTTTCGAACATCTGCGTGCATCTTCTTAGCACTAGTATGTGCCAAATAAGGTGCACGATGAGCCTCGGATAATACTAATGTACGCAGATCATCTAATGGTGGTACATGCAATCCAGCTCGTGTGACGCAATAGACCATCCGACTCCATAACAAATCCTAAAAATATACCCTCCAAAGGGTATGTACCCTTTGACACTAAGCATCTAGCCACAAATCAGCATTGTCATGCTTCATACTAGACCAATGGTAGAGTTTTTGAAGGTCTGTGTGCATCTTCTTGACACCAGGATGTGCCAAATAAGGTGCATGATGAGCCTCAGATAATACTAATGTACGCAGATCATCTAATGGTGGTACATGGAATCCGGCTCGTGTGACGCAATAGACCATCCGACTCCATACCAAATCCTAAAAATATACCCTCCAAAGGTCTCGTAGACTCAATCTCTGACTTCACCTCCTGATACAAAGTATCTCTAGTAAGCGCCTGAAGAATCCTACTCCGCAAATCCACACTAAGAGTCAATGTTGAAATAGCATGTCGCTTACGACTCAAAGCATCAGCTACCACATTCTCCTTCCACTGAATATACTTAATCTCAAAGTCATACTCACAAAGGAACTCCATCCACCTTCTCTGTCTAGCATTCAAATTCGGCTGAGTAAAGATGTATTGTAGACTGCAGTGACCATTGTGAAGCTCAAACCGATGTCCCAATAAGAAATGTCTCCATCGGACCAATGCATGTACAACTACAGCTAACTCAAGATCGTGTGTAGGGTAGTTCAACTCACGATCCTTGAGTTTGCGAGACTCATACGCAATCACTCGTCCATCCTGCATCAACACAAACCACAAAATCACCCACTAATGTATCATTCATAACAATGATATCACATGCTTCAAAATTATTAGTGTGAGAGGGAATTGGATTAGTATAGTATTTCTAAGAACCTATCTGGAAGTACCGCCAAAGGATTCTCACAGTCATTCACGCGGCTTATGTTGTTAGCTATGAGATCTTATACTTTTGATTATGAAAGTCACAAAATGATTTCCTCATATAACCTTTTGGAAGTGGTTTAATACAGAATCGAAAGAAGAAAGAACGAATAATAACAATTCAATTAATATTTCATTTAAATCAAAATCCATTGAATTTTTTGAGTATGGGTATTTGGAAGCTACTCATTAGTCATCATAAAATCCAAGATAATAGAATTAATGAATATTTATGAACAAGATATAATTCATCTTCATACTAAGCATGATGTCACGATAAGCGAGGCCTTGTTCATTGAACTAACACATGGTTGTCATTGTTTGCAAGAGCTTAAAATGCATATTCTCGAGTGGTTAGGCAACACCAAGGAGAGGCAAAGTTTCATAGAGTGAGACATTTTGTGGAGCAAAGAAAAAAAATTACTTGATTTATATAATTAGATACCTATATATTTTGTTTCATATGACATTTCTTTTATATATGTAGATTAGTGTTATTTTGTTGAAGAAAGGACACCAATACTAAGGGAAATACTTTTGGGAATTTTTTTTCAAATTCTTGATGTGTTAAACAAAAATCATAATGTTTGGAAATATTTTATGATATCCAATAAATTAAAATATTTAAAAATATTATAAATTATATATTTTTAGAAGATTATCTTGAGATATTCAATCATGTACAATCTTGTGTCATGACGACTTTGTTTGATTGTAAAAACTTGCATTAAATTAGTATTTCTTTGCTGAATACAAAGGCGACTAACTGAAAGGAGAAAAAGTTACATAAGAGGGTTAACAAGGGCATTTGCATGAAGGCTCTTCTAATAGAAGACTTTCCATTGAAGGTTTTTATGCATTTTTTTGGCTTATCATATTAAAAAAAAAAACTTCATTTCAACCTCTACGACCTTCATTGAACTCCATATGCATATGGTAGGCCTTCAAAATGATTTTTTCCTCAAGATTTGTTTCTTTAAAAAGTTAAGTATTGGATGAACTATTTACTAGACACATATAATGACCCATATTATTTGTTTTGAGCCATCTTCGTAAAAAAATCTAATTAATGGAGGAGCAAGTGTAGCTTTTATATAAATTGCATGTAAATGTCATGTAGCTTGAGATATATCATTTTTTATTATTTGGTTCATAAATATCCTTGTGTATCATTCATAACAATGGTATCACGTGCTTCAAAATTATTAGTGTGAGGGAATTGGATTAGTATAGTAATTTCTAAGAACCTATTGGAGGTACCCCAATGGATTCTCACAACCATTCACATAGATTATGGTGTTATTTATGAGATCTTATACTTTTGATTATGAAAGTTACAAAATAATTTCCTCACATAACCTTTTGTAAGTGGTTTAATAGAGAGTCAAGGAAGAAAGCAAGAATAGTAACAATTCAATTAATATTTCATTTAAATCATCCTCCCTTGAATTTTTTGTTTAGTATGGGTATATATTCCATTTACAAATGTGAATGAGTTTCTACTAGTGGGTATAACTACCTAAGTTCCCTACTCATGGGTACCTTGCTAAGGTTTACATTACCCACTTTTTTGGTCAATCTAATCTTGGTTTGCATTACTCACTTTTTTTTGCCCTAAACGGGTCATTCAAATCAATATTTTTCAGCTAAATGTTCACTTCATAATAACTTAGGCTAAGCAAATTGTTAACATTTTGAATACAATGTAAAATGGTGTTCTTTGAGATCTTGCTTATACCTTTAATATTTTTAATGAATGTTTTTCCTTACTTCTAGAAACTTGACCCAAATCATAAAGCTATCTTAGACCACTAAGAAGTACTAAAAAACTTATCCCAAATTAAAATATGCTAAAAAAAATGGAGCTAAAATGGAAGAACAAATTGATAAGTAGGATATATTTCTACAGCAAGTCAGATTGTGATATTGCTATCAGGATTCAACTGAGTAGTTTTTTGAGTCAAACTCATTGACTACAAAGTAATTGTGTAAAAATTGAACTACCAAGAGCATAACCTCCTTCAAAAGACAAGTTGGTATGAGAGTAAATTCAGCAATCTACTGGATTTAAAGGTTCTACCAAGTTTAGCTAGAATATTTTGCTAAAAGAATTATTGAAATTAAAATTCAAATAGATAATTTTAGAGGTTAAGATTTAGGAAAATTACCAAAATTAGTGGTCTATTAGCTCTCACTGATCCATCATCAAGTTGAGGAATTTTGATACCTTGTCTCACTGATAAATCAATAGTTTATCAATAGGAGATTCAGAACTTTGAGACATAACACATACAATTGATTTCAAAAGAAGTCAAACTCATCATTCCCAAAAACATAATAACTAATACTATAATATAATTTTCTGACATTATGAACTGTTTTTTCTCTTATCTGACACTACGAACTATTTTTCTCTTTGTACAACATACTTTTGATCATTTTCTCCTTTACGAATCTTCTTGCTTGAATTTTAGAAACTAAAGTTGCTGCTAACTTCTGTACAGTTTATTTCTATCACAATTTTCTCTTTGTAATTTGCATTCATTAAATACCAGGAAAATCTAATACTATAACATCAACTGAATCAAAAAAAATCATCACAAAAGAATATCATAATATATTCAAATTGTTGAAAAATCACACATTAACTAATATTATGAAATAAAATATTCATTTGAACAAATGCCACAACATCTCTAAGATTAAATAAATCATCAAAAAAATGTCACAATGTGAAATAAACATAACATCTAAACAAAACATCAGCTATATAAACAAGAGCTGCAGGGTAGGGTAGTGTAGTTCCTGCCAAGTGCGGGCAGAGCGGTTCTGGATTGGAAAAAGAATTGCAGAACCAAAGCTTTAACAATGTACCCCTTGTAGAGCAAAAACCTTTGAGTCATGGGAAGAGGGCATTTGTATCAGTCCTTTCTCACTCAAGGATACTGCAAATGTAAGTTATGATGTAGCTTTGAATTTGATTTTGAGCTAGGCTCAAATGCAATCACATACTTATTAGCAGCTTGAGTTTGTTGCTTGGTTGTTAGAAGAGACCAAAATGGGATATGTACTAGTCACCTGCCAAGAGAATATAGTGAGTGACCTGTGAAATGCACTTAATCATAGTAGGAAGTACCAAAATCCTGCGAGCAGTAAAAGTCCAACTTGTCTAAAATGCAGGAAGGTGGCTGCGGCTGCATCTGCCATAGTCAATCCTAAAATTGTTTAAAAAGGAAAAAAGAAAAAAAAAATTGTGACTTGAAAAATTGCACTAACTACTAGCATCCTTTTTATTTCTGAATAGAAAAATCACACTCCGCTATCTATCATTAGAATGGGAGAGTTGTAGGAGACAAAGATTTCGAATCACACAATTACTATTAGCTAACAAAATTTCTCCGCCGTTGTGGGAGAGATGGGGTCGAAGTTGTGCAACTACAGCTAAGAAATTTAACTCTCAGATTGACTACTGGTAACAAGCTTGTAAACTAAGTTCAAATTGCCTGCAATATAAACAACAATTTTTATTGAATATATATAATGGATTCCATTGGAGTTACAGATTTGATAAACAACAGATATTTTGAGGTTAATTAATTAAAAAATCCATTAATGAATGGTGAAATCTATAAAATCTACTTGAATCCTGGGATTAAGACAAGACAGTAACATTTAATAAGCCAAAGAAGGGCAAGGGCACTTAGTCTTTTAGTATCCACTACTCAATGCTGATCTAGTACCTTAAACAGGTTGCCAAAAACATTAGCTTGTATTACAAATTTGAGAGACCCGAATATGGTGTCAGTGTTTCAGTAGTGATACCATTGTATATGCTTTGGTGCTCATAATGAAAATAGCATTTTAAACAGTAAAATCCAGTCCATAAATGTTGAATAGTCATACAAGCAGACAACTATCCATCTGGGAACATATAAAGCCTCCCTGACATCATGCAACCGTTTATGCAGCCAATAATAGTATCTTAAAAATATTTAAATTAATATGAGTCTTAAAATACATGCAACTTCACTCAAGGAAGAAGCAAATATGGAAAGAGCTAAAATCTGTTTGGGTGGTGGTATTTAGTTTAATCACTAGTTAGCATATGAAAGCCTCCACTATAGTTCCTTGGTAAGTAATTAGATGGTCATTGTAGAAACCTAACAATTTATAACCATACCTAGAAAGCAATAACAACCCCAACGCACAGGCAGTAGTTTGTGCATCAGGGAAACAAATGAAGCAAGCTGCATTCGACCTCCAAGTTGATCTCAGAAAGACCAGGATCAGGATCGTCACCAAATGGGGGCTTTAACTCAAATCTCATGGGCTTAACAAACCTCTGTATGTTAACAAACATCAAATGCTAAGAAACTCAAAACCTCTGTACGTTACCAAACCTCTTTTGAGACATTAGCAATGGCATTTTTATAAACAGTCTGCAGAGCAACGGACTCATGATGCCCTTCTATGATCTGGGAAACAAACTGGGCCTCAGTCATCATCAACATTGGAGAAAGTCGCCTCGGGTCAACTTTCCCCCCTCCATTCATTGCTGTCATATTTTGCAAAACTAAAAACCTAGGCCTCATTACCTTGTCCAAACTCATTGTAAACATGCGTGGATGCTTGGCCACAAAGTCTACAGAGAGTCCCATGTGATTGAGCATAAAGTCCATCTTTTTCTTAATGTTTTCCTCCGACATGTCGAGGACTGAAACGTCAGCCCTAACTAATTCCCACGCTTCTTCAGGCGAGAGGCCACAAAGCTGAAGATTTTGTATCCTAGCCTCTAACACTTCGATGCGACGCCTGGCCACAAAGCTCACAACGTATTTGTACATGTTGCTTTCCTTGTGAATGCCAATCTTGCGAATGAGATCACGTTGCTCGGCCGTCAGAGAACTGCGCGTCAAAACCCAGGGATTTACCAACAAAAACATGGTGAGCTCTGTTCCACGAAAGCCAAAATCCTCCCACAAGGCGACTGAGGTCTTCTGCAAGCTCTTCGTGAGAATAAGGCAGTTAGTCCTAATTGCTCTGACCACCAAATCCTGTATCGGGAATACAGTCTTCAGAAGCTCAAGGTTGGAGCGGAGGATCTCCAGCTTAGTGAATAAGACCCTCGGAAACCTGGTTACAATTTCGCTCCCCATGCCGAAATCTTTTAGGGCTTGAATCTTGGGCTCTACCACTCTTTCCACACTTGTCGTCAAAAGCGAGGGCTGAGATCTGATTATGTTTGCAATTTGATGGTCGGTGCAGCCGTGCCTGTTGAGTATGGAGACGAGCTGTTCAATATTATCCAGGGTTTTGAGCCGCTCAAGCGAGGGCCTCTTTTTCAACAGTTTTGCGGCGTCGGCTGAAGGCATGTTAAATCTGATGGCAAGGAAGTGCAGCAAGAGATTTTCAGAAGGGGCATGGCTGTTGTTAACATTACTCTCTGCAAGAATATGGAAATTAAATCGAAAATGGGCTAGGGTTTGGTAAAACAGGTTGCGCCGCACAGGTAAGCAGAAGAATAATTTGGTCATCATGTTTCAACAAAGCGCGAACTAGGGTTTCCACGACTGTTAAAAAATGGATTGAAAAATAAAAACGTGAAGAAGATGATTAGCTCTGTGGCTAAAGTAGTGAAAATTCTTTTCTTCACTGATCAACACTTAGAATTTTTTATTTGATACGTTAGTCTGGCGGATGTTAAAACTATTTTCTTTCTTTCTTTGTTTGTTAGTTGTTTTTTCCTTCATTTTCGATTAACACGACCTAATTGTCGCCTCCAACGTAGCTTGGTGTGGGCGAAGCTTTAAGTGTGAAATTGAAAAACCATTTAAATATCAAACTTCAAAAATACTTGTCTACAACTTTTAATATGCAATTCGGCCACTCCACAAAATTTGCATAACAAACAAGCCTTAATGGCCTCAATTACCATTAGCTACTTATCTTGAATTGTTTTGTTTAATCTAATTATAGCAATAACAAGCAATAACATTTGACAAACCTTAGAATCCAATTCAATTCCACTAGCAAGAAAAGCACTAATTGGATTTTATTTACATTTTATGAAATGTCTTCAATTTTGTAGTTACTCATAAATACTTCACGAGTTAAATTAGGCTAATGAAACAATACAAATAATAATGGAAATAAACATTAAATAGATAAATGACACTGATTTGATAAATATAATAACCTAAAATATTATTATTTACTATTATATTGTATTTTACATTAAAAAATTAAATATAAATATAATAAGATATAAATATTTCATATAGTGACAAATCAATATATAATGGTTGAGTTTGAGACGCAAGTAAAACACGCTTTGCAACTGTGTTTCACATCCCAAATCCCAAGGAGGTCTTCCAAGTGGAAGGCCTTCCTCTCGCTCGTATTGGTATCCTTCTGTACTTATTAATTGCTCTTTAGTAATTGTTGTTTATGGGCTCAAATATGCCTGGAAATGGGCATTTTGCACAAACTAATTTTCCCTCTTCCGTTGTAATGAACTCGGCCAAAGATTGATCATTCAAGCAAGTGGTCGAAAACATGGTCAAAAGGGAAGATTCAGGTAAGGACCCTTCTCCAGAGGCATTCGCTATGAAACCTAACTTTCAAATGATCGTGGCTATTGAAACAGAAAAGGATAGGTTGAGGGATACTGATATTTTTCTCACTGCTCTAGATTCTTCTCACCTTCCCTCTCATTTTTTTCTGAATGAATGGTTGCACAATGTGTGGTCTAAGAAACTAGGTTTTCATTTCACTTATTTTTCGCATGATTTAGAAAGGGTTATTTTTAATTTTCATGGCTAACCGTACTAGTCAAAAGAAGTTCTCAAAAGGCAATTTTTGGAAAATTAGTTCGAGTAACTTTAGGGTTTTCTCTTGGTCACCAAAAATAATACATGAGGAAATCATTGCACTCTTTGGCCCTAGATGGCTCGTCATTGGTAACCTTCTGCCATTCTTGTGGAACTTGATCCCTCAAGCATTAGAGCCTGTTAGCACTTGAAAAAAATTTCATGGTTCCAAGCTCTTTCCTCTTATCTCTGCAATTATTTTTGGCCTCTGGATAAAGCCCTAAGTCTTGTTGTGTCAAAATTTGGCTAAAACCCTAAACCCTCAAGACTTGTTCTAAATTCATGTTACTTTTTCAAGTCACTTAAGTCAAGTTTTAACTCATGTGCGATTTTCCAGGCCTTTATCTCTTAATCTCATAACCCCGACCGAATATTCTTTCTCATTCAACGATCAAGCGCAGGCCGTCAATCAAGTCTCTTTAAGATTTCATCTCACGGTTGGCGCGTAATCTCAGCATAAAAGTCAAAGTCATGGAATATTTGGAGATTTCACGTGCACCGTAGATCTTGCTCTGTCTTGGTCTTGATCGTGTGGTTGGCACGTGATCGCTAGACAAAGGTGATGTCATTTTTTTATTTGGAGATTCAGTGAGGGTCGTAGATCCTATTCTTTGCTTGGTTTCATCCAACGGCTTGCGTGCGATCTCTAGATGTTACCTAGGTAAATGTTTTTATCTAGCGACTTGGAGACTTAATTAGTCGCGCAATCTCCCGATAGACCCAGAGTCAAGACATGGTTTACTTTTTTTCTTGGTCACGAGATCTCTAAATGCACCTGAGGTTAAGTTAAGGATATCAAGATTAAGCCTGAATCGTTCATCGGGTTCCTTTAAAGTTATGATCGTGCAGCTGGCGTGTAATCTCATGAAGAATTGATCAAGTACATAAGGATTGTGAGACTTGGTGAGGATCGTAGATCGGGATCGAGATGAGTGGCTGGCACTTAATCTCACAATGAATTGATGATGTCATGATATGTTTGGAGATCTAGCGCAAACCGTAGATCTTGTTTTGCTCGTGTGCTTGGCATGCGATCTCAGAATAAACTCAAAGGTAAGTTTTTATCTCATGACTTAGAGATCTCTTCATTCACGTAATCTCGTAATTGATGACATTAATTTTCCATTAGTATACAAACAACACTTTCGGTAAGCATACATCGAAAGACATGACAAAGAGAAAACCGAAAATGAAGATACAAGAGATCACTGAAAATAGCTAAGTACAAAGAAAACCGACGACCCAATTTTGTGTGTAAACCGAAAAGGCAAAGTCAGAAGGATAAAGAGGAACCCGACAGAGGAACCTGACGTGCAGGATATAGTGCAACCTGAGAGATAGTTAAAGAGAAAACTGAGAGAGCAGTTCAAGCAAGGAACCTGAAAGATAGACAACTGATTTCACAACATAACCGACTATCAGAAACCGAAAGTCAGTTGCAGCCCGCAAAAAGTGGATCTGACTTCCACGTCAAATAAAATAGTCTTATTCTATTTATAGAGTCTTGATTTATTTTTAAAACCATTTCTTTAGGGACAAGAAACATGAATGTAAGTGCTTTAATCAGCCTAACTAATTTAAAACACATAGACTAGGAGATCAAGGTAAAGTTGTAAACTTGATCTTAGACTTAACATTGTTTTTCGTAAAACTTGATGAAGTCAATCCATCTTATAAATAGATGATGCAATCATTCATTATACATGTGTGAATATAGAAGAGAGGATGAATGAAGCCTATGAGCACATCTATGGATCAGATTGAAAGTTTCATGAACCAGAACAACAAACGGTGAATTTAGTTAGCAAGAACCAAGAACAGAGTCTACCGAGAATCAGAGGTATTATTCAATCACATTAGGTGATATATATTTATATGTAAACTTAAATGTATCTATAAGATCAGCAATGGGAGATTGCATATACCAGGTCAAATTATAATTTTCTATCATTCTAGCAATTGAAGCAAAGTGTAAAAATCCTTTCAAGGAAGGTGGATTTAACAGTCCAACTCTAAATCTCTTAACCGAGTGCACACTCAACAGTGTTGCTAAAGATCTTAACCAAGTAGACTTTAACAGGTCTCCGCAAGTAGTCTTAACAAGGTAGATCATCAGAAGTGATCAAATTGTAAGCCTTAATCGACCCCTTCCAATTTGCAGATAGTGAAGATTTTGTGGGTGCCATCCCCACTGCATTTTTTATTTCCTAACAGGAGTTTTATGCGACATCATATTTTGTGTTACATGTGTCAATTACTTTCATGAATATTTCTATGAATGTTCACGTGTATGTTAAGTTTATGAATTGATATATCTTACATCAAGATAGTATAAATAAGATGGTTGGATAAACAATTGATTACACAAAGATTAATTGATTAAAGGATACAAAAAATTTAGAGGTACTGATTTACCCATCCCTTCTCAGTACACACTTTCCATTAATTCCAACAATTGGTATCAGAGCTAAGTCTCTTCTTTGGAAAAGCTTAAAGGCTTAAGAGAAAATATCATACAATGGAGAAGTACAAACTTGACAAAAATATTGAAAATAAGAAGCTAGAAAATTAGATGTTCTATGAGCAGTATAAAGAAGCTAGAATCAAAATTAGACAACTGTTAGATGAAAGAAAGATTATGGCATCTCGTTGTAATGAGACAGATTATCATGAGGAAGAGATACCAGATTTCTTTGTCTTCAGGATCAACTACAAGAAAAGCATCAGACACATCAGAAGAAAGCGTCACAAGCCTAACTAAAATCAATCAACATTTGGCTGGACAAGTGAAATCCCTACAAATCGGTCAAGAGACATAGATGGTAAGAATGATTGATGTCATGAATAGTGCTAGACAAGCTGAGCAAGAAAGAACACTAGCTATTGAAGATAGAAGAAAGATTATAGAAAAGCTACAAGAGAAAGAGTCTGAAATACAAAGACTTATAGAGCATCACCATGAGATTACAAATCAGATTATTCTTATGAGTCAAGAGGCAAACAAAATAAATGTTGAACTCATTGAAAGAATAGAATATATCGGTGAGCTAAGGGATGAAAATAAAAAGTTGAAACATGAAATAAGAATTCAGCCGCAGCATAATGAAATTATCAAGAAAGCTGAAGAAAGCAATAAAATAATGGATGATTTTCTTGAAGGACAATGAAGAGTCAACAGCAAAAGTGGTCTACATTTTATTGAGAATGGAGAATAATCAAATCAAGCTGATCCAAGGAATGTCTATGAAAATCCAAGACCAAGAAAGCTGACATGCAATCACTGTGGAAAGCAAGGCCACACATCAAATGTATGCAGAGGAAAAATGAAAGGTATTCCTAAATCTACATCTTCATTCATAGGATCCTGTTATAAATGTAACAAGAAAGGACATAAAGCTTATGAATGTAAGTCTAAGATGAAACAACCTAAGAAGGAAACCTACATGGACAAATATTGTCCTACTTGCCAAATGAATGGGCACACAACTCTTGAATGTTGGAAAAATAAAAGGCAAGGATGGAAGCCTAAAGGTCAAGAAACTCCCTATCAATCGAAAAGAGTCGGTAACCAGTATGTATGGGATTACAACACTTGGAAAAATTGTACATCATGTGGAAGATTTGGTCACATTGCTGCAAACTGTATGAGACAATGGACAAGAAAGTCTAGAGGCTGGACTAACCCCGGAATGACATGCTTACACTGTCATAAAGTTGGTCATCTCAAGAAAGACTTTAGAGACTAAATGACAGAGACCAACACATATCCCAATGGAAATACCATTGAAGAAATCCAGAGAGAAAGAGAAAAAATGAGGAGAAAAGCTTTAAACAATGATGAAGCTGGACCAAGCAATGTGAATGGTGACACCCCATCCAATGGATCTGGTGACATCACCACCCCCACCTAAACAGAACAAGTAAGTATGGAATTGCATTACCCCAAGTTATCATTTTACATCAGTTCCATAATATATTGATGAAATGCCAAATTAGCATAAGTAAAGATGCATCATGGTATTACTTGTTGAAATCTGTGATAACTATGCTATCGGGCATGCATACCGAAATCCATTGGTATACGCTCAAAGTTGAAACTGCATACACTTACCGAGAAGTGTTGGTTAACAT
Source organism: Thuja plicata (assembly GCA_018584345.1). Classification (NCBI taxonomy): domain Eukaryota; kingdom Viridiplantae; phylum Streptophyta; class Pinopsida; order Cupressales; family Cupressaceae; genus Thuja; species Thuja plicata. Next base: position 1,516,751 of record MU227235.1, on the reverse strand, counting down.
GAGAAAGCAAAGTTGCTAGTGTAAACTGAGACTTGTTGGTAACCAAGTAAAGTGAACAAGTTGTTTGCAACACCGAAACCCGTCGGTAAAAGCGAGAGGTATAACGACTACCCTGAAACATCGTATTAACACCAAAAAGGGAAGTAATGTCTTAACCAATGAACTCCGTCTTCACACACCGGGGATTAGGTAAGCTTTGATGACTCACTTTTAGGGAAAACAACTATAAAAAGGCGATGGAAGGGTCTCATTGTTCACCACGACCAGAGCAGAGCGACGAGAGTGAATTTTGTGCAAACAATGATAGGATCACAGAGCAACTTCAACTCAACCACCAACACCCCAAAGCAGATCAGAAATCATTACTGGTGTAAACAGTAAGTTCTACAACAACTGACAACTCTATATTACACATTTCTCAAAAAGCCCTAAATCTAAAAAAATGGCCACAACTTCAAAGACCACCAAATCGAAGAACACCAAGAAGGATGAGCTTAAGCTCATCAAGAATTATGCATGTGAGGAACCACACTACAAGATTTACCCTGAGGTTGCCTCCCAATCCAACAATGTTGGAGCATTCTCGCGAATACCAGCTAGGGTTTTTTTTTTCAAAGACGTGTGAGCATTCATCCACTGCAAGATTGCAGAAATTGGTGATTCAGAGGTAGAACAAGATTAAAAGAAGCTATGCAATGAATATGAATCCTTAAAATATGAACATAAACACATAGAGGTGAAAGGGCTCACTAATGCCCTATTATGCCTGAAGGTTTTCAAAACTGAGTGGATTCAGTTAGTACTGAGCCAATTGCACAAACACAAACTATGGCTGGATGAACCGAAGATGATATCCTGAGATGTTATCCATGCAGTCACCTGTTACCCTATAACCGAAAAGATAAAAGCAATGAAGCACCCACCCAAGGCTGAGATTGAAAAGAATACGTGAGCCAAATGGGATGACAGAGGATTGAAGGTATCCACTATTACTGTTGATGAGATAAAATTTGGAGCATGTGTCCTAGGCTACAAATTCTTTCAAGCCAGCAAGATGAACAACATAGCATCTGGTGTAGTAGACACAACATACAAGATTGTGAAGAAGGGAACTTAGTTGGATTTATCTGAACTTCTACTGAACCAGTTAGAAGAGAATTTGAAGACTATAAGAAATGCTAAAACAAATACATGTAAGTTTAGATCACTTATCATGTGCATTTTCTTTTACTTTCAAGAAACATTTCCATCTATAGGAGATATAAAATGGGATTCCACAAAACTGGTCACCATGCAAATTAGTGAACACATAACCTCACTGGGAGACAATTTTGAAACTGTCATGGATGAATACTTTACAATATTCAAGGACCAAATGCAGAAGAGGGTAAGGATCCCTGAGAAACTCATTGAGAAGTTTAAAGATGAAATATGTTTCATGGTTGATATAGACCAGAATTATATCAAGCCTTTTGTACCAAGGACAACATGACTACAAGCATTAGAATATGAGATAAATCTTGATGAAGCATCTAAAGCAATCAATGCATTGATAAATGAACCATTAGATAAGAAATAACCTATGTTTGGAACTTACGAGAAGGCCAAATCAAGAATCAAATCTGGCCTGGTTGTAAAGCAAATTGTCAGGAAAAAGGAAAAAATGGTCAAGAACCTCAAGAAAATATTGTTGGCAACAGAGGAAGAAACCAAACAGGAAGAAGAAACTGAAAAGGAGGAAGAGACCGAAGGACAACTACCTATCAGTGAAGCTAGAGAAAAGAATGACTCTGAGGCCACAGAGTCCGATTCACCACCTCTTCCACCAACCAAGAAGCCAAGAACCACAGCTACTTCAATAACAAGAAGCCAAACATCTAATTATTCAAGTCCTTCACCTTTGAAGAAAGGAAAAGTTAGAACATACAAGAGGAAATCAGCCACACTGAAAAGAGGGCCAAACAAAAGAATAAGGAAGCTCATTAGAACCATAGAAGACATTGAGGACACCGAGCATGATGAAGGTGTAGAAGCAGAAAAGATCAAGGTTCTAGAAATCATTGATGAGGTATGCAAATCTATTGCAAGTTCAGGATCTATCACGAATTCTAAGATCAGAAGATGGTTAAAACTTGATCCAGAAGATCAGAACAAAGTTGAAGATGCCATCATTGCAAAGATGTACAAATTCAAGTATGTACCAATTCAGTTTGAAGGTAATAATGTACCAAGGGAACTCTTGGACAGACTATATGCTAGATGGACATTTTCCTTAAAGAATGAAAAGGAGATAAGGGAAAGAGTACTTGTTACTCTCATTCCTTCTAAATCCAAGAAGGAAGAAATTGATGAGATGATGGAGAAATACAAAAAGGAGTTCTCACCCAAGTTGAGAGCCTACTAATTTCTTGAAGAAAGACCTACAATAGAAAGATGTTAATAAGGCAACTCAAGAACAAATATTTATCAAAGATGCAGAAGATGACACAGGCTGAGATTCTATGGTTACAGGGGTTATTAGCCACATCACAGGCTATAGCCAGCAGCCTACAGATAGAGGTGACCCGGGTTCAGAGGGAGCTATCATCAGAGACAGCTTGGGGGGATAGTGTGCAGTGAGTGCTAGACATTTTATAGGCTTAGGTGGATAGCGGGGAGTTCACTGTCATTGAGGAGTTTGGGGACCAAGAGGAGGAGCTAGTAGCTATGTCAACGTAGATAGCAACTCTGGCGACAGAGCGGGATTTAGCACAGAGATGTGCTGAGGATTACCGGGCAGACCACGATATAGCATGACTGGCAGGCAGTGCGGCAGGTTTAGGGCAGATGATGGCCGATGCCATGGTAGCTCAGAGAGAGGCAGGACGCAGAGGCTAAGAGGCCGCATATTACATGGGACTGTACCATGGAGCAGTGCCGGAGGGGGCACGTCAGCTTGCATATTCCAAGAGACCACAGTCAGAGAGCATCGGCAGGGCATCACATGGATCAGTGGGGTTACCGCCATGACCCAGTAGTGGAGCAGGACCATCACAGTCACCGCCATGACTCTTCTCAATTTTTTAGATACACATTTTTGACACAGTTTTGACACATGATGTATGATATGACATTTTTGAGATATATATACATGGACTTATTTTTGGACTGTGGGACTCTAATGTATGGATCTTTATGATTTTATATGCTTATATGATGTATGGATGCACTTATGATGTTATATTTACAGTATAAGATGCTTATGACTGACATGCAGGATGAGATGAATATATGTATGATACTGACGAATTTGTGATGCATGGATGAAATGCAGATATATATGTGTGTGTGTGTGTGTGTGTGTGTGTGTAATGGATTTTATGGATGCAACTAATGGAATGTAATGCAAATGGTATTATATAATGGTTATAAATGTATAATGCTAATGGAAATGATAATGCAACTATAAATGTGTAAACAATGTACATAATGAACTAAATGAGCAATGCAAATGATTTAATGTACTAATCATGAAAACTAAAACTAAATGAATGAATAATGTAATGTATAATAGCTAATGATGAAGGAAATGTGAGACTAAAGTATAAGAACTTAATGATTAATGGATGCAATATGAAACAAATGAATAATGACAAATGAAATGAACAATGCAATGGATAATGACTAACATAATGACTAATGATTAATGAACAATGCAATGGATAATGACTAATGATTAATGAACTAAAATGAATCAATGCCATGGATAATGACTAACATAATGACTAATGATTAATGAACAATGCAATGGATAATGACTAATGATTAATGAACTGAAATGAATCAATGCAATGGATAATGACTAACATAATGACTAATGATTAATGAACAATGCAATGGATAATGACTAATGATTAATGAACTGAAATGAATCAATACAATGGATAATGACTAATGATTAATGACCAATGCAATGGATAATGATGAAATGAGGACATTATTTTTGTGTGTATCACAATAAGTCTGATAAAAATCACGTAGGTGACCAGATAGGGGAATAAATAGAAACCTTTGCCAAGAGCAAAATCATAATGAAATATGACCTAACTACTATGCAAAGACTAACTACATGATAATAGTGGGATTGATACCATGTTAATGTTGGAGAGCACACCCTAGTTTGATATTGCAAAAGGAGTTATGCACCATGTGCTAGAAAACACAAGTGACATGGTTCCTTTGCGTGGACTAGACTGTCATACAAATAGGTTGTTAGGAACAAGAATGTGAGATATCATGTATGATGAGAGTTATGAAATGTTACTCATGAGGAGACGCAGTACATCCAGATCTTTTGAGGGATTTGAGATGCCTGAATCCTGCCCCCAGTGAGGCATTCATAGTCATAACCGAATATCAAAACATAAATGCACTAACAAACTATGACAAGCAGATCATATCACAAGGACACGTATTTTACTAGATACTCACCATAACAAACCAAGATATAAAAGATTAAGGCTGTCACGATAAGGATATAGTAAAACACAAGATAAAATCAACAAAAAGGCATCCTGACCAAGTGGTCATTCAGTCCAAAAGTTCTTTCCATGAACAATTTTGATGTGAGGATTGGTAGAACAACTGACACCAGAAGGATGCATCCTGATGGGCCAAAGATTGTTTGATGGAAATTCGCTGGCAATTGCTTGTGAATAGATTGATCATTAGGAAAGTCGATCTATCTGTTGATTTGATGTAAAACGTTTGCAATTGTTGTGTCTAGAACAAAGCTCAGTTTGTGATTTGGTAAGCTCAGTCATGCGGGAATCATTATTGTGAAAGTGGGAAGATAGTCAAAGAACTACTTGCACAAATATGGGTAGCGACACTTATTATGAAAGGCGATGCAAGCTATATAGACAAATGGTGGAAACTGATGGTGGATTTGACTGCACATGGTGCCTGAAACAGGTTTTCACCATGGTACTTATCCATTGCGCCACCGAAGTGGTTTTCACAGATGGATGGATTTTTTCTCTTTTTCTTTTTTTTTGATTTTCTTTTCAAGCTTTTTTATTTTTTATGCTTTTGTATTTTTTCTATTTTTTTGGTTTTTTGGTTTTTTGAATGTTTTTGGATTTTCTGCAAAAATTTCTGCTGTACAACGGACTATGAACTGATTAAGCATAGAAGCGCTTGAGATGTACAATATTTACAGGATCGGGGAGTGGATCTCCCTCTAGGGATGCGATCTGATAGGCGCCTAAACCATATTTTTCTGTAACAATGAAGGGACCCAGCCAATTAGGTTCAAACTTCCCTTTCTTTTCACGGTTCTGGAGGTTCTTCATATTATGCTGTAGGACAAGATCACCAACCTCAAACTGACGAGGTTTGATCCTTTTTTTAAACTGAAGGTGAAGGAAATTTTGATACACGTGGAGGTGGTCTAGGGCATTGAGGTGTCTCTCATTGAGGAGTTCTAGCTCTTGCAAGCAGGCAACTCTATATTCTTCTTTGAACAATAGATTCTTGAGAGAGATTATGAGGGAAGGGAGCTCAATTTTGATGGGTAGAATAGCCTCAGTACCATAAACAAGGGCAAAGGGAGTGGCTCCCATGGGGGTTCAAATGGAGGTGTAGTAAGCCCAAAGGGCGGGATTAAGGCGAAGGTGCCAATCACGGCCAGCTTCATCGACTGTTTTCTTGAGGATTCTGAGGATAGTTTTATTTGTAGCCTCAACTTGACTATTGCTTTGAGAAAAGTACTTGGAAGAGGTATGGTGGGTAATGCTAAACTTCCTACATAGCTTTGTGACATCCTTGTTCTTGAAAGGTCCTCCATTATCAGTAACAATGTCCTAAGGAATGCCATAGTGACAGATAAGATAGTTCAAAATAAACTTCAAAATTTGTTTTCCAGTAGTGTAGGTGAGAGGAACAACTTTGACCCACTTGGTAAAGTACTCCATAGCGGCCAAGATGTATTTGTGGCCATTAGATTAATTGGGAAAAATCTGGCCAACAAGGTCGAGACCCCAGCGTGAAAATGGCCAAGGGGTGATGGTGGGTTGGAGTGATTGGGAGGGAGCGTGTATCAAATAACCGTCCTACTGACAAGGTACACACTTCACATAATTGTAGGCATCTTGCTCCATAGTAGGCCAGTAATATCTAGTGCATAACAAATTTTTGGCCAAAGTAAGTCCACTAGAGTGGGCCCCATAGATTCCTTGATGTACCTCCTCTAGGGACATTTGTGCTTCATCAGAATTCAGACACCTTAAAAGAGTTCCATCAAAATGCTTTTGGTAGAGGGTATCAGTGAGGATTGTGTATTGAGAGGTTTGGCGAATGAAGGTTTTACATTGATTGGGGGTTAAAGTAAGCGGGGTATGCCATCATGTAGGTAGGGATACACTTCTTGGTACCACAGGGAATTGGGATCAGCAATTTCACACACCATTTCAGAATTCGGCTTGTCATAGGCAGGGACCATAAGATTCTCAACAAGAAACTCACACTGTGCGCTATGTTCTGGCATAGTGATCAAGGACGCAATTGTTGCCATAGCATCTGCTACTTTGTTGTTCGTGCGAGGGATCTGTTGGAAGGTTAGTTCAATAAAATGCGTCTTGAGATCTTCAACTGTTCGACGATAGGGAAGCAACTTGTCATCCTTCATTTGATATTCATCCATAACTTGTTTGATAATCAATTGTGAATCACCAAGCACCAATAGAGTGAGAATCTGCCATTGTATGGCCTGTCGAAGTCCAAGTACAAGGGCTTCATATTCTGCAATATTATTGGTACAAGGAAACTATAATTTGAAAGATTTAGGGATGAGATCCCCTTTTGGTGTAACAAACAAGATTCCTACCCTGGATCCTTTTTGAGTGAAGGATCCATCAAAATACAGCTTCCATGGTGGACTTGGGGCAAGATTTAAGACTGATTCATCTGGAAAATCTGTAATTAGAGGGTGTTTACCGTCAACAGGTGCTTCAGCTAGCTAATATGCAATCACTTGTCCTTTAATAGCCTTTCGATCCACAGAAACAATGTCAAACTCACTAAGGATCATGACCCATTTTGCTGTATGACCAGTAAGAGCAGCACGTGCCAGGAGATACTTGAGTGGGTCAATTTTAGCAACAAGATGAATCTTATGATTAAGCATATAATGTCATAGCTTCTGTGTGTAGAAAACAACAGCCAAACATGCTTTCTCAATTAGGGAATAATTCAACTCATAGCCAATAAGAGTTCTGCTGAGATAGTAAATTGCTCGCTCTTTGTCGGTGTCATCTAATTGTGCTAGGAGTGCTCCCAACGCGACCTCTGTAGTAGATATGTACAAAATAGAGGGCGAACAACAACAGGTGGAACCAACATGGGTGGATTGGCCAGATAGCCTTTTAGTTTCTCAAATGCATTTTGACACAAGCAATCCCACTGAAACTTGATATTCTTGCACATAAGATGGGAGAATGGATGCACCTTGTCAGCTAGTTGTGACATAAATCTTTTGATTGATTGCAGTTTGCCTTGTAAACTATGTAATTGCTTCAATGTTTTGGGTGGTGGCATCTCTAGGATTGCTTTCACTTTCTTTGGATCAACTTCTATTCCACGCCGTGACACAATGTATCCTAACAGCTTACCAGATTGTACCCCAAAGACACACTTTTTGGGATTCACCCTAAGCTTATATTTCTCCAATTGCTCAAAGATGGTGGTAAGGATAGGAATATGTGATTCCCTTGTTTTGGATTTGCCTAAAAGATCATCCACATAATCTTCCATGATGACATGCAAAAGGTCATGAAAGATGATAGTCATTGCTCATTGATAAGTGGCTCTAGCATTTTTAAGACTAAAAGGAATCACTTGATAACAGAAAGTGCCCCAAGGTGTTGTAAATGTAGTTTTGTGCTGGTCTTCTGGCGCTATCTTGATCTGATTATAACCTGAGAATCCGTCCATAAATGACAACATTTCATGTCCTACCGTCAAATCCACTATAATGTCAATATTAGGGAGTGGAAAATCATCCTTGGGACATGCAAGGTTGAGGTCTCTGAAATCAGTGCAAATACGAATGCCCCCAGCAGGTTTACCTACTGGTACAATATTAGAAACCCATTCAGGATAGTCAATTGGTCTAATTACTTCAGCATCTAGCATCTTCTGAAGCTCTACTTTGACTACCAATGCAACTTGAGGATGCATCTTGCGAAGCTTCTGCTTAATAGGTTTTAGATTTGGATCTACCGCAAGATGATGCATGACAAGATCTGTATCGAGCCCGGGCATGTCTTTGTAGGTCTAGGCAAAGTTGATTTTATGCTTATGTAAGAATGTTGTCATGTCTTTCTTTTCTTGATCACTGAGAGAAGCTGCAATGTAAGTGATATGTGGATCTTCTTCTGTGCCTAGGTTGATTGGAATAGTATCTTCAATGATCATAGAGGATACTTCTAGTTCTGATGATATAAACGACAAGTCAGCCTCTCCCTTCTCTAGCACCTCAGAAAGGTTTTCACTAGAGGAATCATCCTTTATTTTATCTTTTTCTTTATCCTTAGGTGCCTGCGAGAGGTTTTCACCAGAGGATGTATTTTCATTTTTTTGATTTTTATTTTCTTTTCCATTTTTGTGACTGAGAGAGTTGACTTGGCTACCAAAGTAGGCTTGTTCACTATAGTTTTTATGATGTTCATGTTCTCGGAGATTCTTAAGTCCAAAGAGGGCTAAAATTGCCTCATTTGAATCGCATATGTCCAAAGCTGGTGGTGAGTCTTGCTGATGCTAGTCAATCAATTCGGGGTTTGTGAGGGGTAGATGAGGGGATGAAAGGTCAGCTTGGGTAATGGTGAAGACATGATGATTTTAATTTAGGTCATCTTCAATATATTGGAAGGGAATTTCGAAGATCTCTTCCTTAGTGTCTGAACCTGAGGCAGCTAAATAATAATTCTTAGCAAAGTTAGTCTTAGTTTCTACGGAACCCAATCTGTGTCCTTTAGGATAACCATTAGCTATAATGATCTTCTTCTTTCTTGTTTCATTAGCTCCAAGACCAGTGCCATGATATCCCATTTTTTCAATAATGGGAGTAACTTTAGGATACTTTCCTTTGGGGAAAGTTATAGGTTGTTCTTCTTCATCATTATAAAGCCAACCAAGGACACTATATTCCATGTGTTCATCTGATAAGGACCCCCAATGTTCAAAAATAGTTGACTTGCAGTGCATAAGTGATTTATCCTTGGAGAGGGGTAATGGTGATGGTCTTCCATAAGACTTTGGAGACAAGGGGAGTTGCCCAATACATAAGGCACTTTCAAATTTATACTCTCCCATGCCTTGATCTGTGAATGTGGCCTTTGCTTCAGATGAGGAGGGTTTTTCTTCAGTGACTTTTTCCTTTCCTTTGGGTTTCTCAGTGGATGTTTCAGATGCCTTTTCTAAAACAAGGGTTTCTTGATTGAAATGTCAACCAAACTCATTCAACGGACAATAATTAGCTTGTTTTCCTTCCAATCTTTTGCAATATTGAAAAGGCTCAGGATCTCCAGGAATTGTGATTTCTCTACCGGGATGTGGGAACTTCAGACATTGATGATAGGTAGAGGGTACACCTTTGATAGCGTGTATCCATGGACATCCCAGCAAGATGTTATAAGGTAGATCTAGATCTAGTACATGGAAAACAGTTTCAATCAAGACTGGGCCCACTTGTAAGGGAAATGTGATCAAACCCTTGCTTTCTCGTTCTCGATCATCATAAGATTTTATAGTAATTCTCTTGTCTGCATCAATGAGGTCCTCAAAAAGACCAATGTTACGAATCATTTTCAATGTGCATAGATTTAGGCCAGATCCACCATCTATGAGGACTCGTTTGACTCTTTCGAAGCGAATTTTGCCTTCTATATGGAGTGATTTATTATGATGAGGATCAGGACCACTAAAGTCCTTATCAGTGAAAACTAGATGTTCTTGCGTGGCTAGGTTCCCGATCATGGCTTTGAATTGCGTAGCGTTGATGTTCTTAGGGACACGAGATTCATTTAGAGCTTTATCAAGGACTTCTCTATGAATTGGTGAAGTGGTCAAGAGCTCTAGAATGGATATCTGTGCAGGTGTCTTTCATAATTGAGCCAACAAGTCAAAGTGCGAAGCAGGTCGAGCGACAGTAGATGGTGTAGCTGGTGGATTTGCAAATGTAGAAGGTTTATCAGCAGCTTGAACAGTGACTCTGGTCTTCGTGTAATAGCATTACAATCAGCAGCTTTGAGTATTATGGTATTAACATGGATGTCAGCTTCTTCAATGCGACCACAAAGAGAATCAAACCCAAAGATATCATTTTCATTTAAACTCCCACAGGTTCGATCATGGCCTGTAATGGTATTGGTAGAATAGTCATATGGGATTGCGTTGGATGCATTGTTTTGATTATGAGGTGGGAAAGGTTGATTGTATACTTTGAGTTTCACATTAGATGAGGATGCATTCTGACCTTCAACTTCAATTTTCCCATCCTCAATGAGGTCTTGCACACAATGTCTAAGCTTCATGCATTTCTTGGTATCATGTCCCTTAATGCGATGGTAATCACAATACTCATTATCCCTATACCAAACAGGTTTAGGTTGATTCTCATCAAAAGGTCGAGTATTTGGGTAAACTATCATTCCTTGGTCCACGAGTTGTTTGAAGATCACATCTAAAGGCTCTGCTAAATGATTGTTTTGATTGTGCTGATTTTGGTTGTTGTTGCGATATTGATTTTGAATCTGATTGTTATAGCGAATGTTTTGATTGGTATTATTGGATGCTTGAAAATTTTGGACATGCTTGGCATCAGTCACTCCATCATTGACAACTCCTTTGTTCTTACTCTAGAATTTTGGTTTATTATTATTGGAAGGAGTATAATGTTTGATGCTACCTCTTTGCAAAAGGCCATCTTCAATGTCTTTTCCCTTCTTGACAAGGGATTCAAAGGTGTCAGGTGAAGCCATTTTCATTTGGAAGGACATCTCAAAGATTAAATTCTTTGTGAAGATGTCAATTAAGTGACTATCAGGTATTTTCCATGGCATGCGATTTGCAATATGTCTCCATCATTGTAAGAAACTAGCAAAGGTTTCTCCATTCTTTTGTTTGGTATTGCACAAATCGCTGAGTGTTGCTTGATGCTCAATGTTATACGAATATTGTCCAACAAACTTCTTCACAAGGTCAGAGAAGGTAGAGATCGACCCATAAGGAAGGGCCATGAACCATTCCAAGGCTACACCTCCAAGACTCCTAGTGAAAAGTCTTTTTAAATAATTCTCATTATAGGCGACCTCTTGACATGCGACGTAAAATTCTTTGAGATGTTGGAGAGGACATGTCTCACCTTTGTATTTCTCAAATTTGGGCATCTTAAAGTTTGGTGGGAATGGTTGCATCATGATAGATTTGTCAAATGGATAGGGACAAATCTCTTCAAAAGAAAATTCCTTCTTGCCCCCACTTTGTAAACCTTGTACAATGTTTTTGAGCTCATTGAATTGTTGGGTGAAATATGGAGTATTTTGTGTGAAAAATGGGGGTACATACCCTCCACCTCCTCTAAATTGTGTAGCTAAAAAGCCTATGGAGGTCATACCAATGGTAGGAGGAGGTACATATTGATAGGTTCGTGATGTATTGTTTGCTGATGTTTTTGTCCCCATTGTTTGAAACAAAGATGAAGACAAGGGCATAGAAACTTTCCCTATGTTGTTGACATTAGCACTTGCTCCTTGATTTGTTGTCGTTTGAGTGCTATTGTGTGTAGTATTATTTGGCAAAGCACTTATGATTTGTTGGATTTGTTCAGGTGTCAATTGGGGTATTGATGTGGTTGTTGATGTAGGTGCTAATATTGGTGTTGATATGGGAGGTTCACTAACAGGTCCTTTACCAGTGTCACGTGATGATGTAGCATTTGAAGTAGAAGCCATGGCTGCAGTAGTAACAGTAGTGACTTTAGTGACATTTTTAGTAAGGAGTGTTTCATCAAAGTCAACAAGAACTGTGACACCATTATGAATGAGATTCAAAAATATCTCATCGCTGTTATGCAAGATGGCCTTCTCAACCATTTCCAAATTGTAGGGGTCTCTAAGAAAGTCAATCACTTGGGTGGGTCTTTCTTCTTGGTCCACCAATTTCATTTCTTCAGCCACTTCCTTAGCTCGTACCCCACTTCAATTAAAATATTGTGTGGCAAATGGGTTCTCTTCATGATTGGCAGTGTTGAATGTTGTTCGCCTCATGTTTCTAGCTTGGGATCGAGTGACAACCATACAATGGTAGAAGAATGAAAGACAAGGAGATGTAGGAGATGAAATGGAGCAAAGATCTTTGATTTGATTTGATTGATTGATTGATTGGTTTAGATTAAGGATTGATTTGATTGTTTGAATTGATTGATTGGTTGGTTGATTTAAAGGTTTTTGGAACAAAACCTAAGCATGTTAAACCTTATGATGATACAAAAACAAAGGATTTAAAGTGATACTTGTTCTACTTGAAGATGGACTTGTGATCTCAAGCAATATGGGACATCACTAAGGGATTTAAATTAGTTGAGACGGATTGCTGATCTACAAGCAATGTTGCATTTTTTTGAGGATGAAGGTTTATGATACTTTGATTAAGGTCTTTCAACCTAAAGATTTGATTTGATTTTTGATCTAATGCTCCAAAGGAAGGATGATGATGGAAGAAATGGGAGAATGATCTAGAAGCCAGGTATTACCTAATCGTATTGTTCAATGGCGAAAAAAGCTCCATTGATTGAAAACTTGGCCATGGAATTGCAAACTTTATTGTTGTAGAGGATTTTGTCAAGTTTTTCACGATGTTCAATCCCTTGTTTGATGGATGTTGCAATGTGTTGGAATTTCTTGGATTTACGGGTGGTTTCCTTTTGTTCTCTAAGGACTAGAGATGTGAGAAGTTTAACTTTCTTATGCTTCTTAAAATTGGTCATGTCATGGAAAAAATTGATTTTGGCCAAGTGAATGAATGATTTAGGACAAATGGTTCTAGGGTCCTGTAGACGGTCAAATTTTGATCATCTCAGCCAATTTTGAAGCTCACTATTTTGAAGCAGAGACGACAGTCTCAGATGCAACCGACGATCTTCATAGACGATGATCTTCATAGACGGTGATTTGCACAGACGGCGGATCCAGAGCAGAGACGACCGACTGTGACTAAGGCAGTGTGTTAAAATTCTGGGTAGATTTTTTATTTTCAATCTGATTTTGGGGTAAATTGTTCAATGGCAAGAACTGATTTTAAGAACAAGCAAACCATAAAAGAACAAACACACATCTCAAGACAATCCAACAAGGGACAAAGCAACCTTGAAGGATACCAGCAAATGTGACATTAGGGAATCTTGCTTCAATTTTGTAACATTTCGATTGTGTATGTTCAAGTGACTCTTTCAAGCCACTTATGTTTTTACTGGGTCTAGCACAACGAGAACAGTTCAAATAGTAGCCACCTTAGGAATTTGGCTTCATATGAAATATTATAGGCCCATTGCTTGGTAGTCCTTCAGCTCACACAGAATGTCACCCCCGAAAGGGCACCCGTGTTTTTGCCTTTTGCCAAGTATTGTTGTCGTGCTATGAAGATCTCTTTCGCAACACAATATCCTAGGACATGTATGATGGGAATCTTGGGGGGAGAATCTTCCCTCCCCTTGCACTATAATAAGTCACCGTTCGGAGGTGAATCGGGTAGGCAACTACTTTATGGTTGCTAGTAAGGTTTCATGGCATCGCCACAATCAATTTGTATGGCATGAGACACTTAAGTCTCTAGTTCAACCATGCTAATATGCTGAGGATATTCACTTAGTATGGACTACCATTGAACACGACCCGCCTGAGCTTGAAGGGATAAAGAGGACATTTGGGTCACACTTTATTTTTATACCGGCCGAAGGGATTACCGGTTTGAGGTCATCCTCTAAAGGGAAAGTGCTTCCTCTAGACAGGCCTCTCTAGAAGCTTGATTAAGCTAAGCTTTCTCTTCACCCAAGATCCACGAAGGCGAGGGGAGAGGATACAACTATAGTTTAATCATAGTGTCACACAAATTAAATGGATCTAACTAATGACAAATAAGCTTGAAAGAAGTGTTGAAAAACACTTCTTCAAACACACCAAAAAGAGTTCATTTTCCAAATTGAACCTAATTAAAGTGGCTAAGTGTTTTATACCTAAGCAAAAGACACAATAGTATGGTTAAGCATGCAAGTTCAATTTGTTTCCCACATAGCAAGAAGGAAAGCTTGAAAGGTGTGTTTAATTTGCTTTAAGTCATTCAAGAGTTGTGAGGTTCATTTCCCTTAAGCATTCAAGATTGGGTAAAATTCATTTTATGCAACATCCATTCCAAGACAAATGATTAAACATACAAGTTCATTCAAATAATCCTCAAAAATCATTCACGGAACCTGCATGAAACTGGTTAGTAGTTTGGAACTTCAGATTTGTTAAAAAAAGAACACAAAGCCTAGGAAAATAGTCGCAGACGATGATCTGCGCAGACGATGACCTGCACAGACGGTGATCTGTGGAAATGACGAATGACCTGCACAGACGGCAAAAGATAGACAGTCAGATTTTTCTAAAAGGAAACAGACCTATTAAGATTGAAAATGATATTTTTATCAAATTACTCCAGCATTTAACCCTTCAAAAGTTTATCACTGTCAGAAACCAAAGAGTTAAAAATGTTGTAAATTAACAAAAAATAGTTTTAAACCACAGTTTTATAAGTCATTTTCAGACAGGCGGAGACGGTAAAGTCTCAGTGCAGACGACCGAGTTGCATAGACAGCCGAGAAGTGGAGACGACAGTCTGTAGAAATGATGACTCCAAAGCGGAGATGGGTCTGCATTAGAATTTTCTGAACTGCAAAAAACCTGCAAGAAATGTTAGAAAACAAGTGACATGAGTCCCACCGGGCGTGCCAAAATGTATGCGATGAAATCTAACCTATTGGGAGCACGCTCAGACATGCAAACGTTAGAGATAAACATCAAATAACAACATTAAACATGTCTAAAAGCATATTATTAAATAACAACAAGAGATCCATCATAACCTCTGATGAGCCAAACAAGTGCACCCAAGCCTTGTTGATTTTCTCTTAGAGAGGTTTGTGGGTGTGCTCTCCCAACACAATATCTAAATCCCACTACTTGATTGAATGGAAACTAGAATGCAATCTAATGATGGATGAAGAACTCAAGAACAAGTATGAGGAAACTTGTCTCAAGCCTCCACCAAATGATTGAAATGAAAATGCAAATTATACTAAGATGTTATGCAAGATCAAATGAAAACTAGAAACTAGATTCATACACCATTATGGCCTAAGGTGTAATTTCTAGATTATCTAAAGCATGAACATGAAAAACACTCTAAAATTCTAGCACTAAACTAGCATGGTAATAATGCATAAATGAGAGATGATTTGCTCTTGACAAAGGCCTCTATTTATAGAGTTTTTGGAGGAGAAAGAGGGCTTGGATGAGGTGGAGCTCATGTGGCATCCACATAGGTGCCACATGAGGGACACATAAGCCATGCAAGAGGCCCACTTTKCTCACACATGTGTGAGCAACTTTGGATGTGATGGGTCAAAGTGTACTTAAAGTACACATGTGAAGGATCTTGTAAGAAGGTGTAAGAGGGTGTAAGAGTTTTGGACCAATGAGACACTTTTGAAAAGTGTAAAAAGTTGTCATCATAGGTGTAAGAAATCTTGTTGGCACCAAATAAGGATTATTTAGAAAAGTTAATTTTTAGAAATTTGCTCACACATGTGTGAGCAAATAATTAGGACTAATTGTTGTAGGAATCAAGAAATTAGCTTAATTAACCTTAGTTA
>MU227235.1:1489703-1500752 GCA_018584345.1 Thuja plicata | reverse complement strand
TGAGCAAATAATTAGGACTAATTGTTGTAGGAATCAAGAAATTAGCTTAATTAACCTTAGTTAATTAATAAATAGGTCTATTTGGTGAGAGTGATGTGAGGTAGGGTAGGATCTAGGTTCAAATTAGATTTAGATTAATTATGTTTTAGTAGAATTTAGGTCATGTGAAGGAATAAATAAATTAAAAATTTATTTAAAGGGGATCAATGAGGGATAATGTATTAAATAAGATTTAATACATTAAAAGGGGCAGTATTTAAATTAAATTTAAATACTAAGGGAAGTGAATCATATTTAATTAAATAGATAGAAGAATATAACAAATATAATTAATTAAAATTAAATATAATATTATGGGAATATTAATTAAATTAATATAAGGATGATTTTGGATGTCTATATTTTGCCCCTCTTTGATGCATTGTCGAAAGTGACGTTGTGTCAAAGAAAAAGAAAATAAGATGCCCCAGAGAGGTCAGAAAACCTACGGTAGCGAGAGCGGAGGAGGGTGCCCCCTCAAGAAAATAATAGAAAAACATATAATTTTTTAATAAAATTTTCTTGAAAAGGCAAGAAAATGGGGAAAGCAGACCAATTGCATAGTGTGTCTAAGAAAAATAGAGGAGAAACGGGGACCAGAATGGGAAAAGGGGAGACCGATGGAAGAAATGGGTCCCAAGGGGCTATAAATAGTCCACTGGGGCCCATGGACAAGTCACTTTCACTCACAAAGAGCAAAAAAAGAGAAGAAGAAAAGAGCAATAACAGCGCAACGAGAGCGAGCACAGCTTTGGGAGCACGTCTGGGTACACCAGCAGCCGGCTGATGTGGTACCACCGGTGAGTAGTCAAGCGCCAACCTTGTCATTGATGTATTTAATATTTTTAAAGGGTAGTTAGGTGTAATAAATGCCCCTAAACAGGCGCGTAGCGCAGACGATGATTGCCTGTCTATCATTTGCGTAGACGGTGATCAACAGACCGTCATCTTCGTAGATGACCAATAGGTGATAGTCGTCTGCATAGATGGAGATTTGACCAATCTCCGTCTGCAAGGGTGGGGGGACAAAATGTGCATCGGAGACGGTGATGTATAACACTGCTATCTGCGAGGCAAGGGAGGCGGCAGCCTAAACCGCCGTCTCCGCAGACTAGCATCTGCGAAGATTCACCGGCTCCGCAGACTGGCGACTGTGAAAGTTCACCGTCTGCGAGGGTCAACCGTCATCTGCATGGATTGACCCAAAAATAGAAGAAAAGGAAGGAGGAAGAGAAAAGAAAAGGGTCTGGGAGCATTTTTTGATGCCCCAGCATGCTATCTGATTGCTGACATTTGCGTGTTGACTGCAGGAGGAGACTATCACATTCTGAGCCAGGGAGTGTTATCCAGTGACCATGGAGCTAGAGAAACACCTGACGACGACCGAGTGGGGAGTGGTGACACTGTGTGGACTAGAGCACATGCGGCATTGGCTGCATCTGCGAGCGCATAATGCACTCATGTCTGCGTTGATAGAGAGGTGGCACAGTACTACCTCGAGCTTCCATTTCCCTACAGGGGAAGCGACTATCACCCTTCATGATGTATGGAGGATCTACAGAGTGCCCATTCGGGGGCTCATACTAGAGTACTACATGGAGGGATCAGAGCCCTATATGGAGATGGCTCTGAGGTGGAGGTTTACAGATCTACCAATTACACAGCAGTGGATGTAGTGGATAGGAGCTATGACTATGAAGCCATGGCCACGATGAATGGCGCTCTATCTGGTGGGATTGATAGGGGGATGTCTCATGTCTGATCATGCAGGCAAGGGGTTCCCTATAGGCTGGGCATGAGTGTTGAGAAACATGGTCAAGGATGGTGACCAGTACTGCTGAGGATATGTCATCCTTGGTTAGCTATGCTATGATTTGCATATGTGCGCCTACCGCAGGGGTAGGGCACTAGGGCTTGGATGTACACTCTTATTGGTATGGGCATGGGAGCATATAGCGGTCACACGATCGATCAGACACCAGGAGACCCGGGCGACATATGAGCCCTTCGTGTGTCGGTACAGGCCGTCGATTAGTTATGAGGCCACAGATTCAGTGGGATGCTGGCGTCGGAGACTTGATGAGGTGGGGGCTATAGTATGGGCACCCTATGCAAGATGCGAGGCCTAGGGCCATGAGACCCTATAGAAGGATGGGTATGCAGAGGATGAGTTCTATGATTCATATTATATGAGGTTCATGCAGACTGACTGCTGGCTGTTCGGGAGGACAACATACATGATATCATGATACATGCCATCTAGGGTATAGAGGCAGATGGGTCAGATACAGGAGGCAGTATCGGACGGGTTTCCTCATCCATTGGTTACCCATGAGGTAGGGAGTGTATGGGAGATTGGAGAAGATCCTTGGATAGCCCGAGCATCATTTATGGGTATGATCGAGGTGCCCTGGATCAGGGTGCGAGAGTCACTACAGGATGCCGATGTGGTTCCTGCATATGCACAGTGGTGGGCAGCACATAGACCCTTCAGACTGACAGTGCCAGGGGTGGTTTAGGAGGATGAGTAGCCTGGGGTTGGGGGAAATGGAGGGGGACAGGAGGATGACGACGACGATGACGATGGAGGGGATGAAGGGGCTAGGAGGAGAGTCTAGCCTAGGGTGGTAGTACCACAGCGGAGGGGGCAGGTTCAGATACCAGTAGGTGCACAACCGCCGATCATACCAGATGTACAAGTACAGGGGCAGGATCTGCTACAAGGGCCACCACAGGGGCCACCACCATAGGCACCACAAGGGCCACCACCATAAGGACCTCCACTTGGATAGGGACCACTAGTGGGCTACATAGCCCAGGAGATACACGACATAGTCATAGCAGAGTGAGATAGCCTACGGGCTGAGCTGGGGAGGGTTACGGGATTATTGGTGACATCTCAGGCGACTGAGGTGAGCACACAGGTTGAGATTCTACAGTTACAGGGGTTATTAGCCACATCACAGGCTATAGCCAACAGCTTGCAGATAGAAGTGACCTGGGTTCAGAGGGAGCTATCGTTAGAGACAACTCGGGAGGACAGTGCACAGTGAGCGCTAGACATTTTACAGGCTTAGGTGGATAGCGGGGAGTTCACTGTCATTGAGGAGTTTGGGGACTGAGAGGAGGAGCTGGCAGCTATGACAGCATAGATAGCAGCTCTGGTGGCAGAGTGGGATTTAGCACGGAGACGTGCTGAGGATTACAAGGCAGACCATGATATAGCATAGCTGGTAGGCAGTGTGGCAAGTTTAGGGCAAATGATGGCCGATGCCATGGTAGCTCAAAGAGAGGCAAGACGCAGAGGCTGAGAGGCTGCATATTACATGGGACTGTACCATGGAGTAGTGCCAGAGGGGGCATGTCAGCCTACATATTCTGAGAGACCACAGTCAGAGAGCACTGGTAGGGCATCACATGGATCAGTGGGGTTACCACCACGACCCGATAGTGGAGCAGGACCATCACGGTCACCGCCATGACTCTTCTCAGATTTTTTGGATACACATTTTTGACACAGTTTTGACACATGATGTATGATATGACATTTTTGAGATATATATACATGGACTTATTTTTGGAATATGGGACTCTGATGTATGGATCTTTATGATTTTATATGCTTATATGATGTATGGATGCACTTATGATGTTATATTTATAGTATATGATGCTTATGACTGACATGCAGGATGAGATGAATATATGTATGATACTGACAAATTTGTGATGCAGGGATGAAATGCAGATATGTGTGTGTGTGTGTGTGTGTGTGTGTGTGTGTGTGATGTGTTAATGCTTATATTTTATCATGTATGGATGTAATGTAATGATGTATAAATATATTTATGATGTTTTATGAAATGAATGAACCTTAAATGGATTTTATGGATGCAACTAATGGAATGTAATGCAAATGGTATTATATAATGGTTATAAATATATAATGCTAATGGAAATGATAATGCAACTATAAATATGTAAACAATGTACATAATGAACTAAATGAGCAATGCAAATGATTTAATGTACTAATAATGAACACTGAAACTAAATGAATGAATAATGTAATGTATAATAGCTAATGATGAAGGAAATGTGAGACTAAAGTATAAGAACTTAATGATTAATGGATGCAATATGAAAAAAATGAATAATGACAAATGAAATGAACAATGCAATGGATAATGACTAATGATTAATGAACATTGCAATGGATAATGACTAATGATTAATGAACTAAAATGAATCAATGCAATGGATAATGACTAACATAATGACTAATGATTAATGAACAATGCAATGGATAATGACTAATGATTAATGAACGGAAATGAATCAATGCAATGGATAATGACTAATGATTAATGAACAATGCAATGGATAATGACTAATGATTAATGAACTGAAATGAATCAATGCAATGGATAATGACTAATGATTAATAAACAATGCAATGGATAATGACGAAATGAGGACACTATTTTTGTGTGTATCACAATAAGTCTGATAAAAATCATGTAGGTGACCGGATAGGAGAATAAATAGAAACCTTTGCCAAGAGCAAAATCATAATGCAATATGACCTAACTACTATGCAAAGACTAACTACATGATAATAGTGGGATTGATACCGTGTTAATGTTGGAGAGCACACCCTAGTTTGATATTGCAAAAGGAGTTATGCACCATGTGCTAGAAAACACAAGTGACATGGTTCCTTTGCGTGGACTACTCTCATACAAATAGGTTGTTAGGAACAAGAATGTGAGATATCAGGTATGATGAGAGTTATGAAATGTTACTCATGAGGAGACACAGTACATCCAGATCTTTTGAGGGATTTGAGATACCTGAATCCTGCCCCTAGTGAGGCATTCATAGTCATAACCGAATATCAAAATATAAATGCACTAAAAAACTATGACAAGAAGATCATATCACAAGGACACGTATTTTACTAGATACTCACCATAACAAACCAAGATATAAAAGATCAAGGCTGTCGCGATAAGGATATAGTAAAACACAAGATAAAATCAACAAAAAGGCATCCTGACCAAGTGGTCATTCAGTCCAAAGTTCTTGCCATGAACAATTTTGATGTGGGGATTGGTAGAACAGTCGACACCGAAAGGATGCATCCTGATGGGCCAAAGATTGTTTGATGGAAATTTGCTACCAATTTCTTGTGAATAGAATGATCATTAGGAAAGTCGATCTATCTACTGATTTGATGTAAAATGTTTGTGATCATTGTGTCTAGAACAAAGCTCAGTTTGTGATTTGGTAAGCTCAGTCATGCGGGAATCATTAATGGGAAAGTGGGAAGATAGTCAAAGAACTACTTGCACAAATATGGGTAGCGACACTTATTATGAAAGGTGATGCAAGCTATATAGACAAATGGTGGAAACTGATGGTGGATCTGACTACACATGACACTTAAAACAGGTTTTCACCATGGTACTTATCCATTGCACCACCGAAGTGGTTTTCACAGATGGATGGATTTTTTCTCTTTTTCTTTTTCTTTTTGATTTTCTTTTCAAGCTTTTGTATTTTTTATGCTTTTTGATTTTTTTTGATTTTTTTGCTTTTTTGCTTTTTTGAATGTTTTTGGATTTTCTGCAAAAATTTTTGCTGTACAACGGACTATAAATTGATCAAGCATAGAAGCGTTTGAGATGTACAATATTTATAGGATCAGGGAGTGGATCTCCCTCTGGGGACATGATCTGATAGGCGCCTGAACCATATTTTGCTGTAACAAAGAAGGGACCCAACCAATTAGGTTCAAACTTCCCTTTCTTCTCACGGTTCTGGACGTTCTTCATATTATGCTATAGGACAATATCACCAAACTCAAACTGACAAGGTTTGATATTTTTGTTGAACTGAAGGAAAAGGCAATTTTTATACATGTGAAGGTGGTCTAGGGCATTGAGGCATCTCTCATCGAGGAGTTCTAGCTCTTGCAAGCAGGCAACTCTATATTCTTCGTCAGACAACAGATTCTTGAGAGAGATTCTGAGGGAAGGGGGCTCAATTTCGATGGGTAGAATAGCCTCAGTACCATAAATAAGGGCAAAGGGAGTGGCTCCCATGGGGGTTCAAATGGAGGTGTGGTAAGCCCAAAGGGCGGGATTGAGGCGAAGGTGCTAATCACGGCCAGCTTCATCGACTATTTTCTTGAGGATTCTGAGGATAGTTTTATTTGTAGCCTCATCTTGACCATTGCTTTGTGGAAAGTACTTGGAAGAGGTATGGTGGGTAATGTTGAACTTCCTACATAGCTCTATGACATCCTTGTTCTTGAAAGGTCCTCCATTATCAGTAACAATGTCCTGAGGAATGCCATAGCAACAGATAAGATAATTCAAAATAAACTTCAAAATCTATTTTCCTGTAGTGTAGGTGAGAGGAACAACTTTGACCCACTTGGTAAAGTAATCCATAGTGGTTAGGATGTATTTGTGGCTATTAGATGAATTGGAAAAAATCTTTCCAACAAGGTCGAGACCCCAGCATGAAAATGGCCAAGGGGTGATGGTGGGTTGGAGTGATTGGGAGGGAGCGTGTATCAAATCGCTGTGCTGCTGACAAGGTACATAATTCTTCACATAATTGTAGGCATCTTGCTCCATAGTAGGCTAGTAATATCCAGTGCATAACAACTTTTTGCCAAAGTAAGTCCACTAGAGTGGGCCACATAGATTCCTTGATGTACCTCCTCCAGGGACATTTGTGCTTCATCAAAATTCAGACACCTTAAAAGAGTTCCATCGAAATGCTTTTGGTAGAGGGTATCAGCGAGGATTGTGTATTGGGAGGTTCGGTGAATGAAGGTTTTACGTTGATTGGGGGTTAAATTAAGTAGGGTATGTCCATCATGTAGGTAGGAATACACTTCTTGGTACCATAGGGAATTGGGATCAACAATTTCACACACCATTTCAGAATTCGGCTTGTCATAGGTAGGGACCGTAAGATTCTCAACAAGAAACTCACACCGTGCACTGTGTTCTGGCATAGTGATCAAGGACCCAATTTTCTCCATAGCATCTGCTACTTTTTTATTCGTGCAAGGGATATGTTGGAAGGTTAGTTCAGTAAAATGCATCTTGAGATCTTCAACTGTTCGGTGATAGGGAAGCAACTTGTCATCCTTCATTTGATATTCATCCATAACTTGTTCGATAACCAATTGTGAATCACCAAGCACCGATAGAGTGAGAATCATCCATTGTATGGCCTATCAAAGTCTAATTACAAGGGCTTCATATTCTGCAATATTAATGGTACAAGGAAACTATAATTTGAAATATTTAGGGATGAGATCCCCTTTTACAAAATCTAACACTGCTTCAATAGCACATCAGTTCAACAAGACAACTGATAGCAACCCCTGAGATGTCTGTAGCAGACAACATCTATGATATGCATTCCAAGGTCACACTCAAGAACATGGATCTAGAAAACTTGAAGGAACAATGGGAGAAGATGATGGAAGACATGAAGTCTTCACACTCTCACATTTTTGATAAGCTAGAAGGTATAGACCTTTGCCCTTAATATAAAAAAAGGGGGAAAATGATATGTATACATATTGTACAGAGGGAAATATATGATATGTATAGATAGGAAGGAAACTATACAGTACTACCAAAAAAGGGGAAAATAATGATATACTGACATATACATAGGGGGAGTCATAAAATGACTAAGGATTATAAATGTTGTACATACTTAACATTTTGTTAGTATTTTGCACATATCATTTTTTGATACTAATGTCAAAGAGAGAGATTGATGACATTAACTTTCCATTAGTATACAAAAATCACTTACGGTAAGAATACACTGAAAGACAAGACAAAGAGAAAACTGAAAATGAAGATACAAGAGATCACCGAAAATGGCTAAGTACAAAGAAAATTGACGACACAATTTTGTGTGTAAACCGGAAAGGCAGAGTCAGAAGGATAAAGAGGAACCTAGCATGTAAGATATAGTGTAACCCAAGAGTTAGTTAAAGAGAAAAATGAGAGAACAGTTCAAGCAAGGAACCTGAAAGATAGTCAACTGATTTCACAGCATAACCGATCATCAAAAATTGAAAGTCAAATGTACCCTACAAAAAGTGGATCTGAATTCCATGTCAGATAAAATTGTCTTATTCTATTTATAGAGTCTTGATTTATTTTTAAAACCCTTTCTTTAGGGACAAAAAACAAGAATGTAAGTGCTTTAATCAGTCTAATTGATTTAAAACACATAGACTAGGAGATCAAGGTAAAGTTGTAAACCCGATCTTAGAGTTAACATTGCTTTTCATGAAACTTGATGAAGTCAATCCATCTTATAAATATATTATTCAATCATTCATTATACATGTGTGAATATAGAAGAGAGGATGAATGAAGCCTACAAGCACATCTATGGATCAGATTGAAAGTTTCATGAACCAGAACAAACAATGGTGAATTTGGTTAGCAAGAACCAAGAATAGATGCTACCGAGAATCAGAGGTATTACTCAATCACATTAGGTGATATATCTTTATATGTAAAATTAAATGGATCTATAATAAAAAATAGGAGATTGCATATACCAGGTCAAATTGTAATTTTCTATCATTATAACAAGTGGAGCAAAGTGTAAAAATCCTTTAAAGGAAAGTGGATTTAACAGTCCAACTATAGATCTCTTAACCGAGTGCACACTCAATAGTGTTTCTAAAGCTCTTAACTAAGTATACATTAACAAGTCCCCATAGATACTCTTAATAGGGTAGATCATCATAAGTGATCAAATTGTAAGCCTTAACCGGCCCCTTTCAATCTACAGATAGTGAAGATTTTGTGGGTGTCACCCCCACCGCAGTTTTTACTTCCTAATAAGAATTTTCTGTGATATCATATCTTGTGTTATGTGTCAATTCCTTTATGAATGTTTCTATGAATTTTCAAATGTATGTTAAGTTTATGAATTGATATAAATCACATCAAGATTGTATAGATCAACTGAATGGATAAACAATTGATTCCACAAAGGTTAATTGATTAAAGGGTGCAAAAGTTTTAGAGTTACAAATTCACCCCTCCCCTCTCAGTATACACTTCCCATTAATTCCAAAAATTGGTATCAGAGCTAAGTCTCTTCTTTGGAAAATCTTAAAGGCTTAAGAGAAAATATCATACAATGGAGAAGTATAGACTCAAAAAGAATATTGAAAATAAGAAGTTAGAAATTTAGATGTTCTATGAGCAGTATAAAGAAGTTAGAATCAACATGAGACAACTGTAAGATGAAAGAAATATTATGACATCTCATTGTAATGAGACATATTATCATGAGGAAGAGATACCACATTTATTTGAGTCTTCAGGATCAACTACAAGCAAAGCATCAGATACATCAGAAGAAAGCATCACAAGCCTAACTAAAATCAATAAACATCTGGCTGGACAAGTTAAATCTCTGCAAATTGGTCAAGAGACATAGACGGTAAGGATGATTGATGTCATGAACAATGCTAGACAAGTTGAGCAAGAAAGAACACTAGCTATTGATGATAGAAGAAAGATTACAGAAAAGCTACAAGAGAAAGAGTCTGAAATACAAAGACTTACAGAGCATCACCATGAGATTACAAATCAGATTATTCTTATGAGTCAAGAGGCAAAAAAAATAAATGTTGAACTCATTGAAAGAATAAAATCTATTGGTGAGCTAAGGGATGAGAATAAAAATTTGAAACATGAGATAAGAATTCAGCAGCAACATAATAAAATTATCAAGAAAGCTAAAGAAAGAAATAAAAGAATGGATGATTTTCTTGAAGGACAACGAACAGTCAACAACAACACTGATCTAGGTTTTATCGAGAATGGAGAATCATCAAATCAAGCTAATCCAAAGAATCTCTATACAAATCCAAGACCAAGAAAGATGACATACAATCACTGTGGAAAGCAAGGCCATACATCAAATGTATGGAGAGGCAAAATGAAAGGTATTCGTAAATCTATATCTTCACTCATAGTATTTTGTTATAAATGTAACAAGAAAGGACATAAAGCTTATGAATGTAAGTCTGAGATGAAACAACCAAATGAAGGAAACCTACATGGACAAATACTATCCTACTTACAAAATGAATGGGCACACAACTATTGAATGTTGGAAAAAGAAAAGGCAAGCATGGAAGCCCAAAGGTCAAGAAACTCCCTATCAACTGAAAAGAGTCGATAACCAGTATGTATGGGACTACAAAACTTGTAAAAATTGTACAACATGTGGAATATTTGGTCACATTGCTATAAATTGTATGAAATGGTGGACTAGAAATTCTAGAGGTTGGACTAACCCCGGAATGGCATGCTTACACTGTCATAAAGTTGGTCATCTCAAGAAAAACTTCAGAGACTGAATAATAGAAACCAACACATATACCAATGGAAACACCATTGAAGGAATCCAGAGAGCAAGAGACAAAATGTGGAGAAAAGCTTCAAACAATGATGAAGAAGGACCGATCAATGCAAATGGTGACATCCCATCCAATGGATCTGGTGACATCACCACCCCCACCTACGCAGAACAAGTATGGAACTGTATTACACTGTATTATTTTACATTAGCTCCATAAGATGTTAATAAAATGCCAAATTAGCATAAGTAAAGACGCATCATGGTATTACTTGTCAAAATATGTGATAACTATGCTATCAGGCATACATACCAAAATCCGTCGGTATACACTCAAAGCTAAAACTGCCTACACTTACCGAGAAGCATCGGTTAACATTGTGTGTGTGATTTTTGTACCTGTTAAGAGACACAACACTTAAATAAATAATTGCATTAGTGAAAACAATGGGTTAGCAAACATAGCAATCACCAAAATCAATCTATTGCTTCCTATCTAGGAGGAGTATGAAAAATGACATAATAGCCCTCAGATTATGCATATTCCAGTGACAAATACAACCTAAGAATGGAAGA
>MU227235.1:1460336-1483037 GCA_018584345.1 Thuja plicata | reverse complement strand
AATCAATTTAATCTCCTAAAAGTGATCAAATCACTAAATTATTGACTTTTAGCCAAAATCAAAATCAATTAAATACATGGCTAAAATGATTAATTTGATAGGAATTAAATAAACCCTAAATCAATTGATCACTTGCAAATGAACCCATTCCCTTAGCCTAATTAATTTAAATAAAATGGCTATAGTCCCCTTAATTGTTGAAAAGCAATAAAATGCTTAAATAATTAAATCCTATATATTTAAAATGAATTATGTCAAATAATTCATTTAATTTATATTCCCCTAAATCCCAACCTAACCTATCTCAACCACTTCTACCCTGGGTTCTAACCCATCCCAACCTATTCCCCCCATGCTAATCTAATTCTAATCCTAATTCTTTCCTAACCCACCTCCTAATGTTGTCACATTCCATTAAGGAATGATTAAGGACTCCACCCACTTGAGAAAATCAAAGAATCTCAAGATTCCTTCCTCAAGTCCACTTTCTCAAGCCACCCTCTTACACCCTTCCCATGCTTCTTTAAGGCTCTCATTAATGTCTCATTACTGAAGATTCCTTAAGCCCATGTCTCCACCATGCCTATTGAATGCCCAAGGCATTTATTGCTCTTACACACCATTCATGAGTTTTTCAACTCCATTAATGCAACTGGTCCCCCCTCTCTCTCCTCATTCTTCTCTAAATAGAAGGAATTTTTGAGAGCAAAGAAGCCCTTACCATATATTGAAAATGCATTGTTATGCTGCTAGGATTCATATAGACTCATATTTCATTTAGTTTCTCATGTTTATGCATTGTTAGTTTCATGCTTTTTAGAGCTAGAATGCATGTTATTTAGATATTTTTCTCATTTTAACTCAAATATTTCATGCTAGGATGTATATGTCACTGAAAGAGGCATAATCTGAGGGCTATTATGTTGTTTTTCATACTCTTCCTAGTTAGAAAGTAATAGGTTAATTTTAGTGGATTTATATGCTCATCTAACCCCTTTTTCACTAATATAATGTCCTATTGAAGTGTTGTGTTGCAGATAATAGGTGTACATTTTAACACACACATTTTTGGTGCCCACCATGGGGCTTGATTATGGATTTGGCATCATTTTGACCTCATTTTTCACCTATTTACCTTCCTAGTTTTCAGGCCCAGAATCATTTATGGTCATTCTGGCTTGCATCCAGGATATGCCCTCGCACCGCAAAAAATAAGGCTCGCATCCAGGATTTACCAGATTGCTTTTAGTTTAGGATCGCATCTAGGGAACATTCAGTCACATCTGGTAAGGAAAGTTTCATCTAGTTTCTATTTCATTTTTTGTATTTCTGGATCGCATCTGGTGAAAATTTCAATGAACTTAATTGCCTAACCACTAATGTTTGCGTGCTTGACTTCTTTGGTCTTTTAAACAACTTAACGAGTGTTTGCAGGTTGCCATCAAAGGATTTTCTTGGGAGTTGAATGGAGGATACTAACATGGTTTTTCAGGTTTCCCAACCCCCATCTTGACCTCTATTTACATGCTTTAAACACTAAGAAACATTTTCTAATCTTCTGATAAACTGACTAGAGGACTATGCTCTTTTCCTCTTGAGGAAAATCAGAAACTCATACATCAGTTTAGGAGTTGAGAGGAATTTGGAGTTAATTGAACCAAGACAATCACATCATATAATTTCTTTTGGATTAGTAATTGAACAAAAACAAAGCACTTAATATTATGGGCTAACTGAACAAATACATTGTCTAATTTTGGGAATCAGAAATTAAACAAGCTACTCATTAAATATTGAGGTTAAATGAACAAGGCAAATCTATTTTCAAGCATCCTATTTTCATTAAATAGGAACATCTTGAATCAAGCACAACATTTCTTGAGGAAATGAACTATTTGCTTGATTTTTTTTGGGAGAAAACAGCTTAGATTAGGAGAGTATGCTCTTCTTCTTCAGAAGAATTAAAAATCTAGATGTCCTACGCTCACCAATCCTTTGTACACATATTTAATAGTAGAGGGCCTGCCGGTTGAGGAAAAAATATCTTGAGAATGACCCAAGTGAGGACAAGTTTTACGCCAACCCTTCCAACTCACTATAAATAATTGCTTCCTCATAGGCCAAAGCCTCGGAAGACGGAGCCGATTTTGTTCATAGAATTTCAACATCATTCTTTGAACATGCTTGGTTATGTGTAGAGTGGAGCTGCTTGAATCTTGCTTGCGAGACTACATATACTTAAGTACTCATAGGGCTATATGCCTAAATTTTGCCTTGTGCAATTCTATGGGGGACGGTTTCAAACAGATTACCCAATAATAGACAACATTTCAATTGAAATAATTCCTGATTCATCCCTGAAAGGGTGATAATCTATAGCATCATGACTGGATTCATTATGTGCTTGGTGATGGTTGTATTCTGATAATCATTTGAGTGTGTACCTAAGTCAACGAGCAAGGATTTTCATCGCCGCCTAGAAAATAGGGCAAAAAGTGTGTCTGTTCCTTTAACAATGCAACATTTTCTTGATGTGTCTGAAAAATCACTAAAAAGATAAACTCCTTCAAACAAGAAACAATATTCAAACCTTCAGACACGTGTTTTTCACTCACCAACGAGTCTCAAAAATCAAACTGTAATCAGATGAACTTTACGCACTTCCAAGACAAATTTTTCAAAACTGACAGAGACATCAGAAAATTGCATCCCGTATGTCCTGTATCGTATCTGGTATTTAGGATTGCATCTAGTATCCTAGCTTGCATCTAGTCAGCACATTGTTGCATATAGTACATAAGCTCACATCTAGGGTCATCAGTAGCTTGCATCCAGTATTTCTAGGATCACATCTGGGAGCTCGCATCTAGGACAATGGGCATTTGCAAGATAGTTTCTTAGAAAGTCTTAGTTAATTTGGATACCCTTTTGAATCTTTAGTCTATCCTTGTTGTCTTTTCTGGTCTCCTTGTTGTTATATCAAAACACTTTTTCAGATGTCCACCTTGCATGTCCTATTGGTTTCTTGCAATCTGTCTCAATACGTGTGGTCTATCTGCTTCTTACAACAACTTGATTCCCAGCTCACTATCAGGGTATTCTAACCCTCTAACATTGGAATCATTTACTTCCACCAAAACTCAAATGATACTTCCACCTAGACACACTCACTTGAACGATTCAAGATACTACCTAACACTCTTGGGAAACGTTGATGAAAGTTGAGACACAACTTCATGGTTAACACAAGATGCAACAAGTACACCTCCAAAAGATCGAAAGTGCCTCCTAAATTGCCACACTTTCAAGGAGAAACATCTCATAGTTCCCTACTCAATCTAGACTCTCCAGTGATGGATAGTGATACTCGTAGATGGAGTGAGGCTTTTGAGGACTATAACAATGGAAAACACCAAAAACCTGAAGATACCGATGAGGAAGAAGAACCCAAGTTTGACCATCCTTTGTTTGAGTTAGGTAGTGAAGAAGACATCACTGAAGAGTACAATAAACTCAAGAAAAGTAGGAAATTCCAAAAGATGATGGAAAATATAATTGGTGAGGATAAAGAAAAATACTTCCTCCATCTAGCGTCCACAGGCATAAAATTACCCCTAGATTATGATGTGGAGAAACTCAAAGAAAAGGAGGTACCAAATCCTATATCCATTCTCACCAAGAAACTCACTTTAATGCAAATAGAGCTTGCAAACCTCAAATAGGAGAAAGAGAAACCCAAAACAAAATACTCTTTGGGAACCATTTATCCATTCCCTTTTGACAAGAGTATCACTATGGTTCCATTCCCTCCCAACGTGGCATGACCAATATATGAAAAATATATGGGAGAGACCGATCCATATGACCATGTTCAAGAGTTTTGTGCTCTTAGCATAGAGTACATGCATGAACCCACTTACCTCATGCAACTATTTCCTAGAAGTCTAGGAGGCAACGCCATGGAGTGGTTCTCAAAACTTACGCCCAAGGTCAAAAATTTTGAGGAGTTGATTCAATGACTTATTCAACATTACTCCTACAACATCCAACATGATGTGACTATGATGGGTCTATGTAATAATAAACAGAAGACCAGTGAATCATTTACACACTTTCTACAAAGATGGAGGAAAATCTTTGCATGATACTCAAGAGCTATCCCCGAATTTGAGAAGATGGAAATCTTTGTCAATAACTTGGTACTAGAATTGAACTACACATTACAAATGCAAGACTCCCCTAGCTTCGATAGTTGGATTAAAAATGCCCTCTATATCGAAGAAGTTATGGTCAGAAAGGGGGAGGTCACTCTTCAAAGTGAAAAAAAACCTAACAACTCCAAGCCTAAATGGTGGAAATAGAACAAAATTTTTGTCAACGATGCTGTAGTAGACACATCCAATGTTGGCCCTAAATCCAAGGTATTCAATCTAAACAATAGTATGCAAGCAAGAAAGGATTCCAAGGTAAAAACTCCCATACCCAAAGAAAACAATGATAATAGCAAGGGCCAGACATGGACTTCAAAACCTCAAAGAACATTTACTCCCTTGGGAGAGCCTCTTGAGACTGTCTTAAAGATGCTTCTAGACAACAAAGTTCTTACTATCCCAGATTCCAAACCATGGGAACCTATGGTAAAACCCAGATGGTGGGATGATAATTCCTATTGTGTCTTTCATAAGAACAAAGGACATAAGACTAATAATTGCCTTAAGCTCAAACATGTCATTCAAGACCTCATCAAAGGTGGAAATATCAAAGTGGATGGACACAATACAAATGAAGATTATACAACATTCAATAAACCATTTCCTAATTATGAAAAAGGAGAAACATCTAAAGGGAAAGGTAATGAAGTAAACTACACCTATTCCAACAATGATAATGTGATCAATATGCTAGAAATTAAGACTGAATCAATCAATGTGGTCACAATCAAAGGTGTTTCATTCCACTCAAATGCAGTAACATGGAGCCAAGCATAGGTCATGATCAAAGGACCCAATTATTCCCCAAAACTGGCATCAATGTCCAAGTTTCCTATCATTACTATTCCTAAACCAACAAAAAAATACATGGTTACTATTCCTAGAGAAAAGTATGACTTGGTAGACCAATTGCAATGAACCTCTTCCAATAATTTCCTTTTTTGAATTGCTCAAAATATCCACAGTACATAGGGAAATCCTAGAACAAGCTCTATACATTGCTAACGTCCCAAAGGATATTGATATAGACAAATTCCAAGCGATGGTCAACCACAGATCAACATCACATTACCTCTCCTTCTAAAGAGGATGATAAGTCATTGACACATCCACATAATCAACCCCTCCATATCAAAGTCCTCATTCATAAATCCCATGTTAGACGTGTGTTGATAGATGGAGGCACATGATTAAATATTTGTACCCTTAATCTAGTGAAAAAGTTGGGTCTTTTAGAACAAACCATTGAATCTAGAAGAAAAATAACTATCAAAGCTTATGATGAGGAAGAAAGATCCTCTAAAGGACTTATTGTTCTACCTATCAGAGTCAGACCAATTGAGAGGAATGTCGTATGTTAAGTTTTGGATCTACCTCTAGCCTACAATATCCTGTTTGGCAGACCATGGATTCATGAAATGCATGCTGTGCCATTTACTTACCACCAGTGTATAAAGTTCCCACATAATGGGGTGGAAGTGACAATTCCTATGGATGCTAACTATACTTGTAATAATATCAAAGCAGGTAGTGTGATCCCACATAACAAAGAGGCTATGGATGCGATTTCTCTTGAAACTACCGAGGACATGGTTATGAAGAGTTTTGGCGAAACCTTAAAACTTAAAGAAACAGGTATGGGAGAGTACAAGCTGGACCTGACTCCACCATTGACAGAACTTCCGATATCACCAAGATCCTATGGAAAACATTCCTCAACATTCACACCTACTACATCCAAGGCCAGAAGTAAACAAAGCAACTGGCATGGTAAAGGCATCCACATATTCTTTAGATAACACAGAAGAATAGGCAGTCTTGGACTGGCTTTACAAAGGAGAACCGGTGGAAGCTGAGGTCAAACATGTAGAGATATCCCCAAAACAATATGGAAAGGGATGTGATTTTCTCAAATAGATGGGATACAAAAGAAAGGGACCTCTAAATGACACAAGAAGAGGGCTTATTGAGCCTATACCAATGGAATTCCGGAGTACCAGAGACAAAACATGACTGGGCTTTAATACTAAAACTGACAAACCTACTTCAAAAGACAACCTAGCCTCAGACAAAGGGAGTGATGAAACATATGAACTAGAGAAGTGGTCCTATGAAAGGTTATTACATGTTGGCATAGAGAATCCCAACTATCAAGGAGAGCACTATGTACCAAGCTTTGAGGTACCACAAGATCTTCATACCCCTTTGTTAGCACAACCTCCTATTCAAGAGGTAGGAGACTCAACAATAGATAGTTCACAGATACCATTGATATAAATAGCTACAAAAAGCACACCCTAACAACAGGATTTACATCCTAACTGGGGGAAATTGGTCATGGTTTCACATATTCTTGATCTACCACACTTTGATCCATAGGTAGCTAATCGGGTACACCAGATAACCATTTCTGAATACTTAAACCGGTTTGATGATGAGGTCACTAATTCTCATGATTATGAATGGGATGAGCTATCCATCACTACAGAAGATATTGAAGTATATAAAATTCACATGTTTATGGCTCCCTCATCTCCTTGTGAATAGTCTAACACTACTCCCAATGACACTGATAATCCTGAAGTAGAAGAAGAATTCATTCTCCCTGTCAGGGATTGAGAGACTGGTGCTTTCCTAAGTCTAGAAGAAGCTCTAAGGCAACAAGAAAGAAGCCTCCTTTTATGGAGAGATGAAGATGATAGTTCTACTGACGAGTCACTAGAGTTTGGTCAACATATGACTAACAATGAACCTTTTTATGATGATATAACTCTTATTTCTCTAAACATTGAAGAAATTAACTTAATGGAACATGTCATTTTGGTTAATGGTCTTGATGCTAACACGATGCTATCCTTCCTAGAGTTAGATTCCTTGTCTTTGATACACCCAGACCTAATTGATTGGACTAGTATAGATCCTACTCCTATTCTCGACTTTCCCAATGACTACACCCTAGCTTGATATCTTAATGCTTGTACACCTTACCCTACTTCCACCAATGCAAGGAGAGAGAACATGTCACAGGAGGATATCTAGTTTCTCAGTCAAAAACTTAAAAATAAAAATAAAAAGGGGACTGATGGTGAAAACCACGTTGTGGAATTGTTAGATCCTAAAATAGTAAAAATAAAAGACGTATCCAGTGGTGAAAACCTCTCAGAGGCACCAAAGGATGAGATTCTTGATATCCTCCCCGAGCACTTTCAAGAAAGGTCTTCAGTTCTGATTGAACCAACACAACCAGTAAATTTGGGCACCATTGAAGATCCTCAAATAGTACACCTTGCACAATCTTTGTCAGAAGAGGAGAGGACACAGTTTACAAAGTTCCTAAAAGAAAAGAAAATCAACGTCATATGGTGTTATATAGATATGCCTGGACTAGATCCTAATCTACTCATGCACCACTTATCTATAGCTCCTGGGATCAAGCCTGTGAAACAAAAACTTAGAAAGATACATCCTCATGTGGCATTACTAGTAAAAGTAGATCTAGAGAAATTGTTGAAAGTTGGGTTTATCAGAATGGATCTCCAATGTGGTCTTTGTGTCTAAATCTGATAAATCTATCAGGATATGTATGGACTTTAGAGACTTTAACAAAGCATGTCCTAAGGATGAATTCCCACTACCTAACATTAACCAGATCATAGACCTCACAGCAGGCTACCAGATGTATTCATTAATGGATGGATTCTCGGGCTATAATCAAATCAAAATTGCCCCTAAGGATCAAGAGAAAATTGCATTTACATGTGCATGGGGCACCTTTTGGTAGAATATCATGCCATTTGGATTAAAGAATTCTGGTGCAACATATCAAAGATCAATGACTACTATATTCCATGACATGATGCACAAGAACATGGAGGACTACGTGGATGAGACATTGGCTAAATCCAAAGAAAGAGGTACTCATATTGATGACCTAAGAAAGATATTGGATCGAATGGAACAATTTCAACTCAGGCTCAATCCTAAGAAATGTGCCTTTGGCATCCAACCAGGAAAAATCTTAGGGTTTATAGTTTTAGCAAAGGGAATTGAGGTAGATCCAGCAAAGGTGAAAGCTAGTCTAGAGATGACTCCTCCACGCAACATCAGTCAAATGAGGACATTACAAGGGAGACTTCAATCAATCAGGAGGTTCATGTCACAACTTACTAATAGAGCACAACCATTTACCAAATTACTACATAAAGGGGACACCTTCAAATGGGATGAGCACTGTGAAGCCAACTTCAGAGAATTAAAAGGGTACTTGGCTACTCCTATTCTTATGGTGCCTATTTATGTAAAGTCATTACTCCTATATATTTTAGCTACAACTACATCATTAGGAGTATTATTAGCACAAGAGGATGAAACAAAGAAAGAAAGAGCTATCTACTACATCAGTAGAATGCTAGTCTCCTATGAGCTCAATTATAACATTATTGAGAAAGCATGCTTAGCAGTTATCTTCGCATCACAAAAATTAAGAAACTACATGCTCTCACATACAATAAGGCTCATTGCTAAGATTGATCCTCTAAAGTACCTTTTAAGAAAAAAATCATTAACAAGATGCTTAGAAAAATGGGTCCTCATTCTAAGTGAATTTGACATTGAGTATGTGGATAAGAGAGCTATTAAAGGACAAGTCCTTGCTGACCAGCTAGTTGATTCACTGCTTCAGGATACTGAACCTTTGTAGATTGAATTTCTTGACGAGACAATCATGCATCTAACTAAGCATATATGGAAGATGTATTTTGATGGTTCTTTCACACAGCAAGGCTCTAGAGCAGGGGTGTTGTTCATAACTCCTCAAGGTTACAAGATACCTAAGTCCTATAAACTGACATTTCCATGCACGAACAACATTTCTGAATATGAAGCATTGGTAAATGGACTCAAGCTTGCCATGAAATGGAAAATTGTAGAGTTTCATGTATATGGTGACTCTCAACTCATTATCAATCAAGTCAATGGCGATTATCAGATGAAAGATGAGAAGTTGATGCCTTAAAAGCAACTAGTTGATGATTTAAAGAAATATTTTGTCTTCATCACATTCTAGCAAGTACCTAGAATAGAAAATAAGTCTACATATGCCATGGCTACATTGCCATCCATGTTACAACTGGAGGAACATTGATTCCGCTATGAATTCTTGGTGGAAGAATTATCCTATCCAGCCTTTGATACCCCTAAATACTAAGTAATCTATGATTTAAACACCCTTGACCAATCTTGGTATGCCAATATCATCGCCTATCTCACTGACCAAACCATTCCTACTAATCTATCCAAAAATGAGAAGAGATCCCTAATTAGGATAGCATCATATTATGTCATCATAACTAATAACTTATATTGAAGAGGTGTAGACGGTATGCTTCTTAGATTTTTAGAACTTAAAGAGTCCGATCTCACATTAAAAGAAGTTTATGAAGGAGTATGTGGATCAAAATCAAACAAATTTTCATTAGCTAAGAAACTGCTCAGAGTTGGCTATTACTGGCCTACCATGGAAAAATATGCTATTCATTTTTAAAAAATATGTCTTAAATGTCAGACACATGGAGATCTCATCCATGCTCCTGCCAGAGAACTCATACCTTTCATTATACATTGGCCATTTCAGCAATGGGCCTTTGACTTGGTTGGACAAATATATCCCAACTATTCAAATGGGCCCAAGTTCATCATTACAACCACTGAGTATTTTACGAAGTGGGTCAAGGCCATGTTGCTAATCAAAGCCACTAGCATAAAGGTGGCTATGTTCATTCTGAACTACATTATCTGTAGATATGGGATACCCTCTTCAATTGTAATAGACAAGGGGGCCAATTTAAAAATCAAGACATTGATGACCTTTGTGAATAGTTCCACATTACTCAACATTGCTCCTCAATCTATTATCCTTAAGGTAATGGACAGGCTGAGGCATCTAATAAGAATATTCTCAAAATCCTACACTGAACTGTAAGTAAGTCTGGCAGAGACTGCAATCTACAACTGAATCTGGCACTATGGTCCTACATAACAAGCATAAGAACACCAACCAGAGCCACACCATTTTCTCTAGTCTATGGTGCTGAAGCAGTACTACCTATTGAGGTTGAAATCCCATCTTTGCAGATATCTTTACATGGTCTTGTTACTGATGAGCAGTACCACATTGATAGGGTGAATTCTTTGGACCTACTAGATGAGCGCAGACAATAGGCATTTGACCATCTAAAGGTGTACTAAACATGTATGTCCAAAGGCTAAAATAAGAAGGTCAAACCACACAAATTTCAAGTGGGAGATCTCATCTTAAAAGAGAATCCTAAAAACCAGCCTAATAGAGAGAAGAAAGGAAAGTTTGAACCTAATTGGTTAGGACCTTATGTTATAACTGCTAATTTTGGGACTGGAGCTTATCAACTAGCTACACTTGAGTGAGATGTTCTTCCAGATCCTATCAACACTCTACATTTGAAGCAATTCTACGCTTGATGTTCGGCTAGCAGAGCCTGTACAGTGAAATAGCTCTCAGAAAATACCAAAAATATTCATAAAATTGATCCTAAATAAATCCAAAATCAATGGAAAAAGTCTTGAAGAAAGGGTATCCTTGGTGAAAACCTAGTAAATAGGCACCTTGATACTACAAAAACATTCAAAAAAGCAAAAATAGAAAAAAAATTGAAAAAGAGAAAAGTGCCTTGATGAGAACCTGGTAAAACATGCATCTTGGTAGAAAAAAGAAAGAAAAAGTTTGGCCAAGTGGTGAAAACCTGGAAATCAGGTGTCACTTGTGTTCAGCACTCCATCTATCATTGCACTACTAATACTAAGCCTTCACAATTTCACTTGTGCTAAAACGCTGACTTGGTTTCCTAAATGACTATCTTATCCTCACTTGGGATTTGTCTGCATTTCTGTCTTAGGATCAAGTCATTCTACACTGGGGGCATCTTTTCCAGTCTAATAGGTTGCGTCTACTAAGTCTTCATAGGATGGTTTGTCTTGTGATATGATACTCTTGGATACTTTCACTCCCACTATCACTTTTACAAAACAAGGATGACACAAACATTGCACTAACATGAACGATGTTCCTAAGACCTACATTGGATTCCTAACAATGACAAGATTGTATATAGGCAAATGGATGCCATATTTGCTTGAATTCCAAACTTTTTGATTGATGAATCTATACTATTCTTGAAAAATGAATCAATAGTATTACTTAAACACAGTTTGCT
Organism: Thuja plicata; assembly: GCA_018584345.1. NCBI lineage: Eukaryota > Viridiplantae > Streptophyta > Pinopsida > Cupressales > Cupressaceae > Thuja > Thuja plicata. The sequence continues at coordinate 1,471,579 of MU227235.1, read as the reverse complement.
CTTGGATTGATCATAACTCTTTTATGTCCTGATGATGTTTAACTAGGGGCATCTAAGTAGTTATGGATTTTTGTTGATTCTCAATTGATGTTGTTATACCTTCTTAGTTACTCCATGACGTCTATGCAAAGACAAAGAGTTGCAAGGATAGGGGGCATAACATTTTCTTGGTTTTCTGCTTATGGTGATTGTTCCAAGTAATCCTATAAATTTCATCTAACTTGGATGTTTATGGTAAGAGCTGTCATCATGAGTGGATAGCCGCATATATCTCGATCTTTGTTATGTGTAAACTATGGTGAGGTTGAAACAATTTCCTTGTCTTTTTTTTGATTTAGATTCTCACTAAGGTATACGAAGCATAATGTACCCAAGGATATGAATTTTCAAGGTCATTGCAGGTTCAATATCTTGCCTTAGACAAATTCTGATATAATAAAAGGAAGGTGACTATTTTGTTATCCTAGCTTCTATGCCTTGATGCCTAAGTCGATTGTGACATTCCAATAAATATAGTATTCATATTGTCATAATATCAATGGGTATTAGTGATGGTTTTACTATTAGGTGGTATTCATTCTGAAACGTGCCCAATGATGATAAAAATTATGCAATATTTTCTAATCAGTGACAAGTCCTAAGAGTCTGTATATAGCTACATTTAAAGATTGCATGATGCATTTTGAAGGAAATAAAAAAATTTAGGAATTTGTGCTCAAAAGTGATTTCTATCTTTCTTCTTCTAAGAACCAAGTTAATTACATCCATCCATATTACTGATATATATATATCGTTGCATATCCATAGCATACATTCTGCATTCATAAAAAGAAACATCAGGAAAATACAAAAACAAAGCATCCATGTATTGCATTTTTACTTTTACATCCTAAAGTGCATTCATACATTCTACATTGCATACAAAAAGCTCAAAAACATACATTTGCATATTCACATAATATCATTTGAAACATATTTATATGAATGATAACTCAAAACATGCATAAAATGATGTCATCATCTAAAATCTAACTCATCATATGGCCAAGATATAATCACATGTGCAAAATAAATCTATCAAAGCAGATGGAACTCATATAACATGTTAGGAACAAAATCAATGACATCAACTATATATCTCAAAACATGGTACATATCAAACCATGGCACAAATCCACATAAAGAGTATCAGAGGGACAGAATGAATCACACACACACACACACACACATATATATGTCATGTACAAAAAGAGGATCTCAGAAGGATCCATATATACAATATGAACTCAGATATACAAAATGAGACAAAATATCTCAGCTTTGGCTCCTATCCTCTCCTTGATCTGGAGGAGGAGGTACAAATGGAGGAGGAGGAGGCATCACCCCCTCACACTACTGTGCTAGGCATGAAAAAGATATCACTCTTTGTCCCTCTGGCACTGCAACATGGTATAGAGCATAATAAAATGTATCTCTCTGAGCCTAATGGACTGTAGTCTGAGCCTATGCATGTCTCTCTGCTCTGAGCATGTCACCTTGCCTATCCTGCTCTACCCTAAGCCTCTCCTAGCTGTATGTCCCTATCAGCCAAAACTACATCTGAAACACTAATTGTGGCCTCTAAAGCAGTAGTCTATGCCTTGAGCTTCTCTCACTCCTGCTCGCACTGAGATAAGGGATCTCTGTCCCTACCTGAACCCTTGTCGGTATCCTGTCCTAAAGATCTATCATGTGACCGATCAGGCTATCTCTATTGTTGCTGCCTCTACCTCTACTACTCTCCTATCAATAATGGCCCTGGATCTATCCTAGGAGCAATAAATCTAAATCGGGTGCACTGACCCTCTCCGCTACCACTAGAAACCTCTACGTGGCCACCCACAACACCTCCACCCATGTCATCTCCCCCATCATCACCATCATCTAGAGGAGGTCATCTCCCATCTCTCCCTCCATCTCGACCTCCATCCCTCCCTCCATGTCAGCCTCCACCCCTATCTCTCTGTACTCCTCCCCTCCCTCTGGCAGGATTCTCATCCAGATCATAATCAATCGGCTCCTCAATGCGAGGAATGGGCTCCTATGTCACTATGAAATATGGAAGTGGATACTAAAGCATCTCTGTGGCATACCCATCAGAAACACCTACATCGACAGCATCAAGGCAAAGGTCCTAGTCTACTCCAACCATGTCTTAGAGCTCCTGATGAGCTGTCTCATACCTAAGTTGGACACCCCATAATGGTGTCTCATCTTAGATCTGTGCATATACTGTAATATCTTATGTCCTACCCTACCAACAGTTGTATTGTCCGAGGACTTGGGTGTGTGCAAAATTCTCTACAATATATCTAGTCTATCCAATGAGATACCGGCTTTGGAAAAAAATGGTAATTTCCTGGCATTTGAAGTCCACTCCTTGCAGTCTAAATATGGTCACCATACAACCTCTATCATATCATCAAAGAGTCTGTGCCAGTACTCTACCTTGCCCAGATGGGGCTGTTGAATAAGACCTACATATATATATCTATATATATACACATATGGGAACTTAGGTGCCCACTACCTATCTACTATCGGCCTTGTAATAGGGATATGCTCCCAGGCCCAGATCTGAATAATCAAGATACCCATAGTCATGCTCTAGGTATAGTGGTATACAATCTCATGAAGCTCATGGTACATATGGGCTAGAATGTAGCTGCCCCATGCAAATCTCTGTCTCTGGACAACCATCTACTCAAGCATGTCCACCCAACTGACCATAAACCCATGGTGTCCTTTGTTTGGCATCAAAATGCCACCAATCAAGCCTGCCATGTATACAGACAACTGATCATAATGATCCACCATGTAATACCAAGACAATTATCTGTGGTCAATAGTATCATCTTGAAATTATCGATGAGATGCACCAATCACCATGACAGATGTAGACTCAAAGCACACCTCATAGCCCATAATGGGAACATGGAGTATGCACCATACATCCTCTAGAGTAACTATCATCTCCCCGATTGGGAGATGGAAGGTGTTGTGCTCTGAGTGCCATCTCTTGGCAAGAGTAGTCAACAACCCTTGGTTTACCCCTATATCAGGTAAACCCATCAATGATCGTAATCCATAGGGGACTACCATCTCCTACTCATTGATCATCAAAACTCTAGACAATGTGAGCACATGTCTTGGATATGTGCCTCAAAAGGCGACTACCTCAAAATCAACCTGTTTTGACAAATACGAGATAACTCAGTATTCTATATAAGCTACAAGTGCAAAAATATAAATCAGCTATGTGATTACAAATCTGCGAGAGACACACAATTTAGAATGAATAAATTTCTAAGTCCAAAAATGAGATGCGATTCTGGAAATCAAGATGCGATCTCTTTTATTAGATGCAAACCTGGAAAAGCAGGATGTGATCCAAAATACGGGGTATGATCCTAAATTGGCAGGGTGTGACCAAACTAAAATTTTGACCCAAAACTAAGCCTAAAAGAGAGAAAAAGGACATAATCTGGGAAATACCAGGTGTGACACAGGTTTGACAGGGTGCGATCCAGAGTCCCAGATGCGACCCAAAATTGAAATGGTTGTAAAAGCTACAAAAATGTGTAAAAATCAAATTTGCACACTTCATGAGGTAGTTTTACGAGAACTTACTGGAGGTGGGTAGTTGGCCGGGCATTGGTGTCGATGGATCATCTCAAAATGATGCTTCCTCACAGGGAGCACCATCTTCTTTGTAGAGCTCTCAAAATTTTCTATGGATAAAAGTGAAAATGAATAGTAAAATGGTAATTTTGAGGCTTCTATTGGTATTTTGAGCTATTTAAGGGTTATGAAACTCCTCCCAAGCATCTGAAACTCCATTTATGTTCTCCTTTTGATCAATTGGGAACCAAATCGAAGGTACCTAGAGTGTTTTATGCAATACAGTAACATTTTTGTGACACCTCCTAAAAATGCAGATTTGCTCCTTTTGTTCTAAAAATTTGTCAAAATTGCACATGTCATCATAAACCTTGGTCTGACATCATTTTATCAATCTCACTACTCACATTTTCATGTAATTAACTTGGTTTTCATGTGTTTTTCTCAAAAACCCATGCCCACTTCTTCCTTCTTCTACTTCATTCTTGCCCTGCCCGCTTCTTGCAAGTGATACATTATTTCAACAGAGGGATTTTTGTTCTCTCCTTCAATTTCATTCCCGAGGGGGCATGATCACACTCTCATCAATTAAAATGACTTCGTTATCAAAAAAACTAGGGGCACGATAGTTTCCTTAACTAAGTCAGAATTCTTGGATAGAAAGCTTTGGTTCTCATAAGCTATATATCTTGTATTTCCTCATTTTAAAAGATTCTTACTAAGCTCCTGGCAGCTTTATACTGACTTTCGGATGACAACCAAGTTTAGAATCAATATTATCAATCTTTGGATGACAACCAAGTTCAGAATTGGTATCTTTAAGATATTTTATTGACCTTTGTATGACAACCAAGTTCAAAGTCAATTCTATCAATTTAGTTCAATCAAGTGTGAGACAGATCTCATCAACATTTCATTCAACAACCAAGAACAAAATTCTCAATCTTTCTGAAGTCAAAATCAAAAACTTTCTTTGAATCAATGCGCTACTCACACATCAATTCAAAGAGGGGCAAATGTAACCACCTGGATTTGGTCTACTTCGATTATAGACCCTATTTTCCCTAAGTGTGATCATACCCCCAATTATGTTCAAGCGACCCTATTACTGCTTGGCATAATTCCTTTGAAATCAATTTAGTCTCCTAAAAGTGATCAAATCACTAAATTATTAAATTTTAGTCAAAATCAAAATCAATTAAATACATGGCTAAAATGATTAATTTGCTAGGAATTAAATAAACCTAAATCAATTTCTCACTTGCAAATGAACCCATTCCCCTAGCCTAATTAATTTAATTAAAATGGCTATAGTCTCCTTAATTATTGAAAAGCAATAAAATGCTTAAATAATTAACTCCTATATATTTTAAATGAATTATGTCAAATAATTCATTTCATTTATATTCTCCTAAACCCCAACCTAACCTATCTCAATCACTTCTACCCTAGGTTCTAACCCATTCCAACCTATTCCTCCCATGCTAATCTAATTCTAATCCTAATTCTTTCCTAACCCACCTCCTAATGTTGTCACATTCCATTAAGGAATGATTAAGGACTCCACACACTTGAGAAAGTCAAATAATCTCAAGATTCCTTCCTCAAGTCCACTTTCTCAAGCCACCCTCTTACACGCTTCCCATGCTTCTTTAAGGCTCTCATTACTATCTCATTTATGAAGATTCCTTAAGCCCATGTCTCCACCATGCCTATTGAATTCCCAAGGCATTTATTGCTCTTACACACCATTAATGAGTTTTTCAACTCCATTAATGCACCTAGTCCCCGCTCTCTCTCCTCATTCTTCTATAAATAGAAGGCATGTTTGAGAGCAAAGAAGCCCTTACCATATAATGAAAATGCGTTGTTATGCTGCTAGGATTCATATAGACTCATATTTCATTTAGTTTCTCATGTTTATGCATTGTTAGTTTCATGCTTTTTAGAGCTAGAATGCATGTTATTTAGATATTTTTCTCATTTTAACTCAAATATTTCATGCTAGGATGTATATGTCATTGAAAGAGGCATAATCTGTGGGCTATTATGTTGTTTTTCATACTCTTCCTATTTAGAAAGCAATAGGTTGATTTTAGTGGATTCATATGTTCATCTAACCCTTTTTTCGCTAATATAATGTCCTAGTGAAGTGTCATGTTGCAGATAACAGGTGCACATTTTAACACACACATGCTCTAGTTCATTTGTTTCATCACTCCCTTTCTCAGAGGCTGGGCTATCTTTTGAAGCAGGTTTGTCAGTTTTAGTATTAAAACCCAGTCCTATTTTGTCTCTGGTATTCCGGAACTCCATGGGTATAGGCTCAATAATTCCTCTTCCTGTGTCGCTTAGAGGTCCTTTTCATTTGTATCCCATTTTCTTGAGGAGATCATATCATTTTCCATACTGGTCCAGGGATATTTCCACATGTTTGATTTCAGCTGCCTCTGGTTCTCCTTTGTAAAGCTAGTTCAAGACTGCCTATTCTTCTGTGTTATCTAAAGAAGATGTGTATGCCTTTACCATGCCAGTTTATTTGTGTATTTATGGCTCCTTGTATGCAGTAGGTGTGAATGTCAAGGAAGGTTTTCCATAGGATCTTGGTGACACCGGAAGTTCTATCAGTGAGGGAGTCAGGTCTAGTTTGTATTCTCTCATACCTATTTCTTCAAGTTTTAAGGTTTTTCCAAAACTTTTCATAACCATGTCCTTAGTGGTCTCAGGAGTGATCTCATCCATAGCTTCCTTTTTATCTGGAAGCATACTACCTACTTTGATATTATTACAAGTATAATTAGCATCTGCAAGAATTGTCACTTCCACCCCATTATGTGGGAACTTTATGCACTGGTGGTAAGTAGATGGCACAACTTGCATTTCGTGAATCCATGGTCTCCCCAACATGATATTGTAGGCCAGGGGTAGATCTAGAACTTGACATACGACATTCCTTTCAATTGGCCCAACTCTAATAGGCAGAATAATAAGACCTTTAGAAGATCTTTCTTCCTCATCATAAGCTTTGATATTTATTTTGCTTCTAGAGTCAATTGTTTGTTCTAAGAGACCCAGTTTCATGATCAGATTAAGTGTACAAATATTCAATCATGCACCTCCATCTATTAACATGCATCTAACACGAGATTTATGAATGAGGACTTCAATATGGAGGGGTTGATTATGTGGATGTGTCAATGACTTATCATCCTCTTAAGAACAGGAGAGGTAGTGTAGCACTGAGATGTGATTGACCATCACTTGGAATTTGTCTATATCAATATCCTTTGGTACATTTTCGGCATGTAAGGCTTGTTCTAGGATTTCCCTATGCACTATGGATATCTTGAGCAACTCAAAGATGGAAATTTTGGCAGATCATTTTAATTGGTCTACCAAGTCATACTTTTCTCCAGGAATAGTAACCACGTGTTTTGCTATTGGTTTGGGAATATTAATGATAGGAACCTTGGATGTTGATGCTGGTTTTGGGGAAGAATTGGGTCCTTTGATAGTGACTTGTGCTTGACTTCGTGTTACTGTGTTTGAGTAGAAAGAAACACCTTTAATTGTGACCACATTAATTGATTCGGTTTTGATTTCTAGCATATTGATCACATTGTCATTATTGGAATAGGTGTAGTTTACTTCATTACCTTTCCCTTTAGATGTTTCCCCTTTGTCGTAATTAGGGAATGACTTATTGAATGCAGTATGATCTTCATTGGTAGTGTGTCCATCCACTTTGATCTTACCTTCTTCAATGAGGTCTTGAATAACATGTTTAAGATTAAGACAATTATTAGTCTTGTGTCCTTTGCTTTTGTGAAAGACACAGTAGGAGTTATCATCCCACCATCTGGGTTTGACCATTGGTTCCCATAGTTTGGAATATGAGATTGTGAAAACTTTGTTATCCAATAGTGTTTTTAGAACAATCTCAAGGGGTTCTCCCAAAGGAGTAAATGTTCTTTGAGGTTTTGAAGTCCATGTCCGACTCTTGCTATTATCATTGTTTGTTTTGGGTATGGGATTTGTTACCTTGGTATCCTTTCTTGCTTGCACATTTTTGGTTAAATTGAATACTTCAGGTTTAGGACCAACATTGGATGCATCTACTACGCCATCGTTGACAACATTCTTGTTCTGTTTCCACCATTTAGGTTTGGAGTTGGAGTTGTTAGGCTTGTTTTCACTTTGAAGAGTGATCTCCCCCTTTCTGACCATAACCTCTTTGATACGAATGTCATTTTTGATCATTCTATTGAAGCTAGGGGAGTCTTTCATTTGTAATGCGTAGTTCAATTCTGGTACCAAGTTATTGACAAAGATTACCATCTTGTCAGATTTGGGAATGGCTCTTGCATATCATGCAAAGATATTCCTCCATCTTTGTAGGAAGTGTGTAAATGATTCACCAGTCTTCTATTTAGTGTTACATAGATCCATCATGGTCATGTCATGTTGTATGTTATAGGAGTAATGTTGGATAAATCATTGAATTATCTCTTCAAAAGTTTTGACCTTAGGGTTTAGTTTTGAGAACCACTCCATGGAATTACCTCCTAGACTTCTTGGAAAGAGTCGCATGAGGTATGTAGGTTCATGCATGTATTCTATGCTTAGAGCACAAAATTCTCTGACGTGATCATGTGGGTCAGTATCCCGCATATACTTGTCATATTTTGGTCTCGATATGTTAGGAGGGAACGTGACCATAGTGATACTCTTGTCAAAAGGAAATGGGCAAATGGTGTCCAAAGACTATTTTGTTTTTGGTTTATCTTTCTCTTGTTTGACAGTCGTGAGCTCTGTTTGCATCAAAGTGAGTTGTTTGGTGAGAATGGATATAGGATTTGGTACCTCCTTTTCATTGAGTTTTTTCACATCATAATTTGGGGGTAATTTTACACCCGTGGACGCTAGATGGAGGAAGTATTTTTCTTTATCCTCACCAATTATCTTTTCCATCATCTTTTGGAATTTCCTGATTTGCTTGAGTTTATTGTTCTCCTCTTCAATGATGTCCTCTTCACTGCCTGACTCAAATAAAGGACTGTTGAACTTGGGTTCTTCTTCTTCATCAATATCTTCGGGCTTTTGGTATTTTCCATTGTTATAGTCCTCAAAAGCCTCACTCCATTTGTGAGTGTTGCTATCCATCACTGGAGAGTCTAGATCAAGTAGGGAACTGTAAGATGTTTCTCCTTGAAAGTGCGGTGATTTAGGAGACACTTTCAATCCTTTAGACATGTACTTGTTGCATCTTATGTTAACCATGTGGTTATGTCTCAACTTTCGTCAATATTTCCCAATAGTGTCAGGTAGAGTCTCAAATAATTCAAGTGAGTGTGTCTAGGTAGAAGTGTTGTTTGTGCTTGGTGGAAGTAAATGATTCCAATGTCAGAGGGTTAGAATGCCCTGATAGTGAGCTAGGAATCAAGTTTTTGTAAGAAGCAGATAGACCACACATATTGAGATAGATTGTAAGAGTCCGATAGAACATGCAAGGTAGACGTCTGAAAAAGTTTTTGATATAGCCACAGTGAGACCAAAAGAAGCAATAGGGACAGATTAAAGAGTCAAAAGGGATCCAAAATAAACTATCTTCCTATGAGAGGCAACAATGCAAGTTCCCACTATCAAATATTGTCAGTTTTGTCTTGGAAGTGCATGGATTTTTTTTGATCGAAGATTGTGTTTTGAGGTTTTGCCAATGAGTGAAAAACACATGTAGACCAAGATTTTGAATTTTGTTGCTTGTTTAAAGATGTTATCTTTTTAATGATTTTCAGTCATATCAAGCATTGTTGCATTGTTAGGAGGGTGAAATAGACACATATCTTAACCCTATTTTCTAGGTGGAGGATGAAAATCCTTGCTTGTTGACTTAGGTACACACCCAAATACTAATCAGAATATAGCCATCACCAAGCACACAATGGCTCTAGTCATGATGTTTTATTAACCGAATCCAAACGCAAGTGAGGGCACGATATGATGAGTGTCTTGGGGCAATTAATTTTTGCCTTGCACAAGGATTATCACCCTTTCGGGGATGAATCAAGAATTATTTCAGTTTAAGTGTTGTCTATTATTGGGCAATCCATTTGAAACCATCCCCCATAGAATTGCATAAGGAAAAATTGCGGCATATAGCCCTATGAGTACTTAAGTATATTTAGTCTTGCAAGAAAGATTAAAGCGGCTCCGCTCTACACATACCCAAGCATGTTTAAGGAATGATGTAAAAATTGCATGAACAAAACCAACTCCGTCTTCCGAGGCTTTAGCCTACGAGGAAGCAATTATTTATAGTGAGTTGGAAGGGTTGGCGTAAATCCTATCCTCACTTGGGTTGTTCTCGGGAGATTTTTTCCTCAACCGGCAGGCCCTCTACTATTAAATAAGCTTACAAAGGATTAGCAAGTGTAGGACGTCTAGATTTTTGATTCTTTCGAAGAAGAAGAGCATACTCTCCTAATCCATACCATTTTCTCCCAAAAAAAAACAATCAAACAATTCATTCCCTCAAGCAATGTTGTGCTCGATTTAAAATGTTCCTATTTAAGGAAAACATAATACTTCAAACAAGATTTGTGTTGTTCAATTGACCACTATTTTTAGTGCTTTGCTTGTCCAATTACTGATCCAAATTTAATTAAATGATTGAACTTGTTCATTTATCCCACAAATTTAGTGCTTTGATTGTTCAATTTTTGAATCCAAATGAATTAAATGACGTGAGTTTTCTTGTTCATTTACCCCTAGATTCTTTCGCAAGTGTTAAAACAATGTCTGATTTTCCTTTGAAAAGGAAAAGAGCATAGTAATCTAGTTTTTTTAAAGACATGTTTGAGAAAATGGTATCTAAGTGTGAAATATTTTGAAAAAGGGTTAGTATCAAAATCAGTCTAAAATCCCTGCAACCACACACATTTAATTATATTGTCTTCTTATTTCCTTCTCAGAAACCTGCAAGCACTTAGTTAGGCTGTCAAAAATAGGATCACAATCACGAAAACAACCTTGTTAGAAAGTTAGAAATCAAATTTGCAAATGAAAGAATTATGTATTTTTTCCCTCTAGATGACAGACAATATTTCAGAAACCCAAAATGATAAAAGATTGAGCCCAAACGATAATCTTTACCCAGGACGATATTCATTTTATGAAAAATGATAACACGTACCAAAAAAAAAAATTTAGCTACCATAAATGATTTTAAGGTCAAATTTTACCTTCTAGAAATGCAACGATAGACGATATTAAAAATCCTGAAAAATGATAAGTTTCTCCCGAAAATGATAAAAGATTTACCGAAAACGATAAAAGAATGACCAGAAATGATAAGTTGCTCCCGAAAAAGCTAAACTGCCTGCAAATTTTGAAAATGTCAAGGGCAGAGAGAAAAACTTGGTGAAATTTCAAGAAATCTTGCCCCACGATGGGTGCTAGAGATGTGTGTGTGATTTTTGTACCTGTTAAGAGACACAACACTTCAATAAATCATTGCATTAGTGAAAACAAGGGGTTAGCAAACATAACAATCACCAAAATCGATCTATTGCTTCCTATCTAGG